>CAHIKZ030000513.1:1777500-1872500 GCA_903632075.3 Acanthosepion pharaonis | reverse complement strand
TCTGTCCGCCACAAATATTGAAGTCATAATATCAGTAGAAAAGCGTTAGAAAGCACATAAAATTATGTTACTGTACAATAAATAAGAATAAATGTATATAAAATCATATTAAAATATGTACATTTACAGTAAATGTTAATATAATCATCATAAATCCTGGTAAATTTAATATAAACATAGTTTGTCTATATTTGTGAGATGTGGTATTATGTACATTATTTACATTATTTGGACTGTTGTCCTCATAAATATGGCGAAAAAGAGATGAGGACAACAGTCCGAATAATGTAAATAATAAACATAGTTTATCTTCTACTATCGCAAAATAATTTTAACAACTATATTTCTTATTTAACCTTTGAAAAACATTTTATTTTATAATGTCTTAGAGCAAACCACATTCACAAATAAAGACTCCGCGATTTACTGTAAAGATCGCCAAATTGTAAACATTTAAGTACATGTATTCGTAAATTTAGAGTACTTTATTCTGTACTATATTGAAAACTAAAATTTATTTGTAAGCTTAAAATAGATTCTTATTGACGATATATTAATAAAATGCATTATAAATAAAATACAGAACTGGGAATCGTTATTTGTGGTTTAGCCTAGTATCAAGTAAATTCAGAGATAAATAAATTCGACTTAAGTCGACTCTCCTGAAACAAATTACCGACATAAGCTGAGGTATACCTGTAAATACTTTTTATTTCTATGAATATATAAATACTTTTTATTCATAGAAATATATAAATACTTTTTATTCATATAAATGTATATATACATATTAATAGAATTAATGTAAGTAAAAGGTTTGCCACTCAACTGATTGATGTTACCTTCAGCATCCCGACTCTAGAGTTTCGTAGACAGACCCTGCGGGAATCACTCCATCCACTCGTCAGGGTATATCAGAAATTGATTTTTCGTACTTCGTCTTTGATTGCAATGTAATTCTCTTTATTAAATCATCTTCCAGAATTGAAATATACTTTTCTGAAACTTTAGTTGAGTAATATTAGCTGATTTAAAGTATATCTGATTTGAAACAAATATTACTTACTTTTAGTTTAAAATATCGCAGAAATGCATTTCTTAAGCCAATAGTAGCTATAGTAGCTTTTTTGATGTGTTGTTCTATGTAAAACATAACTGAAAATAATGACGTCACCAACTGTTACGTACTCAGTAACCTTAAAAAATTAAGAAAATATTATCCGTATTCTAATGTTTTATTGAATATTAGAAATGTTGACTTTAAGTTTACTATAAACATTTCTCTTATTTTCTAATAATGTGCTGTACCCGTACTGACAAAAACCGGCATATTTATACACATACAAAAAAATTCAAAATTCTTTTTTAAAATAATGGTTTTTAATGATTTGTATTAAGCTATCCCATTAGTAAAAATAGTTTTAATTTAATAATAATATCATTTAAAATACGGAAATTAATACAGAATTTTTAAAAGATTTAAAATTTAATAATTTTTTCTAAAGAAAACAATTATTTTAAAAATTCATTTTTAATCGAAAAAAAAAGTTTCCTTACGACAATAGTGCCTTTAATATATCAGTTATTATTATTTATAAAATAAATAAAAAGCTTTTTTAATTAAATAATGTCATAGTTTTATCGTATTTTTTATTTTACAATTCAGATCAGATTTTCGGTAGGAGATGTTTCTTTATGATAAAAAAATTGATAATTTAAATTCTCCAAGGAGTCCTGCTTTTAAGTAATATATATATATATGAAAACGCTGAAATTTTAATTTCTCAAAATTTTATAAAATTAAGTAAGGGGAGATAACAGATGCAAAAAAGAAATATTCTTATCAAGATTTTCTGAAAAAATAAAATTTCAAAAATAATTTCATTCATTTGTAAAGAAGTTCTGAAAATTGAAATAAAATTTGATAATTATTTGATTTTTGGAAGAATTTCCAAAACAATGTGTTTTAACACCCAAAAAAGACGCTAAAAATCCCCATACTGATCTTCGACACAATAAAGACAAGATTTTTAACCATAATTTTAAACCAGCTAGAAAGGATTAAAACATTTAATAAAATAATAAAAAATACTGTGGTCTTTCCTCTTAATAATAATAATAATAATAATAATAATAACAATAATAATAACAATAATAATAAAAATAACAATGGCCACAAACAAAAACGATGCCTCCTTATTGATATGGCAGTCCCTGCTGACTGCAATGTATCTTTGAAGATATTCAAAAAGTTGCCAAAGTACAAGGACCTTGAAATAGAAATCTCAAAAATGTGGCATATGGGAACATCAACAATCCCTGTTGTAGTCGGAGCCCTAGGACTGGTTGGAAAAGATTGCAGTAGACTAATTGAAGGGATTCCTGGAAGTCCATGCCTCAAGGAGATACAAAAAATTGTTCTGACAAGTACAGCCCACACCTTACGAAGGGCTTTATCTATGTATTTTAATTTTTTTTTTTTTTTGTCAGTGGAAAGTGTCATGACGCCATTTCTAACCTTAGGTCCCTGAGCGGGACCCGGAAAGAAATGTGTAAACGCCAGAAATCAAAGAAAATAAAAATGATAATAATAATAATAATAATAACAATAATAATAATATAAACATTTTGAGGATAAAACTTTGTTTTTATAGAGTTGGGTCCTTTTTTTCATCGTAGTATGCTCTTCTTTTTTTTAATCTTTTCACCCCAACCAAGGCGGGAGTGCCAAATTACGCAGGGGCTTACAGAGAGTGAAAATGGGAGAAAAGACTGGATATTGGGGGTGGGGATTGAGGAAATGATAAAAGATGAACGAGGTTCAAGACAAGAGAAGATGGCAGTTGGCGTCTATTCAATGTTTTGATGATTGTAGTTATCAGGGAAGCAAGTAAGAGGAAAGTAGTCCCACAGGTGGGAAACGCGAGGAAAGAAACTGCTGGAGTAGAAGTGGTAGTTTTATTTAAATATTTCAATGGTAAAAGGGTGAGACTTCGATTCCAATCTAGCAGCACGCTTAAATTCATATAGTCGGGGCACCAAGGAAAAAAGCTAATCAGAGCAGTTGCCATGAAAATATTTGTAGAAAAGACAGAGGGAAGCCACAGCACGTCTGCGAGAAAGTGATTGAAGTCGAGATGCCAAGTCAGGATCGAATACATTGTAGATACTTCTTTGGATTCTATCAAAAAGCTCAAGATGAACAGCAGGGGCACCAAATCAGATATAGAAACAGTATTCAATGCACGGACAAATGGAAGATTTGTAAATGTACAATATGGACTCTGACGAAGTCTTGGAGGGTACCTACTATTAAATATGAATGGTTGGCATTTTTGTTGTCTTTACTAGTATTTTGCATACATTACGATCATGTGTAACATGTAACCAAAAAAAAAACAAAATAAAATAAAATAGTTAATAATTTCTATCTGAATTTCTGGGATGAGAAGTTGTCATTTGTATTCGGACTATTATCCTAATCTTTTTTGTTGTTATCATAAGATTTCGGTCGTTGTGCCCTCCGGCCTTCTTCATGTGTATATCGATCTGGGTAACCTACAGGGAATTCTAAACTGAACTCTTTATTCCCCGTAGATTAAATCACTGGTGTAGTATCATTATCAACCCTCCATCATCTTGTGCAAAAATATATTTTCTGTATCATGAAGTGATAAGAGACGGCAAAGATCATATATGAGGAGCTACCATTAACGAGATATCAACATTACTTCTAATGTCTTATAGAAGCGTAGCATAGTTTGGCACAAGATCGCAGAACGGGGTACCGAGTAAGAACCGAAATTACATTGGTAATCTGATCAGCAACACGAACATGTTAACCTTCGCATTACATACCGTAACATATGTAATTAAGTAAGATTATTTTAGTGGGTAAAAGTGTGTGAGTAGAAATTCGCCCTTTTTTTGGGGGTTCTAACACAGTGAAATTAACATCTACCTGACTAGAACATCGAAAATTTTATTAAAGAAAATATATTTCTCGGTGCTGATTAAGCTTGAATTCATTTAGCGATTTTCCAAGCGTACCTTAGATGGGGTACAAGGCCGAATGTATGGGGAACCCAGTGAGGATTGAACTCACTACTCATTCGTAATTGTACTAGCGACACAAGTTTGCTAACCATTACACCGCCTCGAGGTGCCCAGCTTGAGTCCATTTATCCAGAGAAACTGCTTTGAACCAGTCGTTCTTTACGTTTCAGTAAGGAATTTTTATGGCAAAGGAAGTCATAATTCCCCTTTTCAACAAATACACATGACTTTCAATCTAATAATAAATAATAAAGTATGCATGAATAAGTGTATAATGATTTTTTAAAACGTAGCTTAGATGAGGCACGAAGCTACGTATGTTGCACCCAGTGAGGATGGACCTCACTACTTAGTCGGAATTGTTCCAGCGAGACAAGCTTGCTAACCATTACGCCACGCTGAGGATCCTATGAATAAGTGTATGTGTTTAAATAATTGATAAAGTATTGTTTATCGTGTAACTTTATAACATATTTAAATCCTTCTTAACGAGTAGGTCGCTGAAGATAGTTGTTAACAACCAGTCCCCCCGGGGCCCAAGCGATCAACGCACCCCCCCAATACTTACTTCTCTATTTTTACTTTATATAAATGGTCTACCTAAGTGTATATAGTTCGATCATTTGCAAATATCTATGCTGA
Organism: Acanthosepion pharaonis; assembly: GCA_903632075.3. NCBI lineage: Eukaryota > Metazoa > Mollusca > Cephalopoda > Sepiida > Sepiidae > Acanthosepion > Acanthosepion pharaonis. The sequence goes on along the minus strand of CAHIKZ030000513.1, from coordinate 1,867,802 downwards.
TGATACAACGGTGTACCTCCAAAATTTTAGTTGATCAGTGCCTGGGAGCTGATCTCTCTTCTGGTCTAGCTTTAACAGATCAGTGGTGGAGGGGCGTAAACTGGCTGCTCACATTCATTGTCTCGAAAACCAAACTTATCTTCCATCATAGCCGAGTTGGCCCTGAATTTCTCTCAAGAAGCCCCCTCCTACCTTGTGTATATATTAGAAAAGTTCAATCCAGACCTCAAGTAGAACTCGTACATACGATCCATTGATACTGGAAAATGGTGGGTTCCCTGTACCGCTCCAGTAATTATCTGACTTCTTCTGCTAACTTCTACCTTCACAAGGGTCAGATCCGACCTAAAAGCAATACTGCTGCCATATATGGGCAGGAGCTACCCATTCTCTAACTTTCCAATCCCGACAGAGTCCAAAAGTGTCTCCAAGTACTTGTGGATGATGAATTATTTTCTATCCTAAAGCTCAATTCACACAGACGAAACATCGCAAGTCTCTCCCTGTTCTATCGCTATTTCCGTGGAAAGTGTTCAGACGAACTATATTCTTTACTTCCACCAGTTTTAAGCTTCACAGCTAGGGCCTGCCATGCCACGCCCATTGTAACGAACCACTCTCATTCACTTCGTATTCCAACAGTAAGATGAAAGTTACCCTCGAGCAACTTCTTCCCACGAACCGTTGATTTTTGGAACCGACTCCCAAGAGGGTGTTTTCCAGATCACTACAATCTTAACCTGTCCAAGTCTCGGCTTAAATGACACCACATATCCTCATAAATTTTACCTCTTACTCTGTAACAATCAACATTCATTGGCTCTTGGCCTTTGTACATCATTGGTAAAAAAAATGTAAATAATTTTATTACCTATGATACTACGATCTCCTTAAAGTGAAAAAAATGTTGACACATGCTGAAGTAGATGATCAGGTATTCTTTCTTGTTTGTTAACTGTTGCGGCCTCTACTCTGAATTATCATGTCTATGTGTTTTCTAGCAGTATTACCAAAATTGTTATCGATAAAGCATTGTTGAAGTTGGTAGTCAGGTATAAAACAGCTCTGCTGCCCATTTTGTCTGATGTCGTTATCTTTGCATCCTCTATACTTCTACCGTTTTTCAAGATAGAGTTTCTGTTGTGATCATAGCGAAAATGCTAAAAAATCGTACTTTGAAGGCAGCAGCCGACAGTGGATAAAGATACGAAAATATTCCTTTTTAAAGAAACAAAAATCCAGACTTACGGATAACTGTTAAATATTTTCTCTCTGATCCAAAGCGAATGCACCATTGATTTCTTTGTGGTAATTTCCATTGTACACAGGAAGTGATGTGCGCGCATGCGTGGAGTGCATTGGGAATAAAAAAAATATTTCCATGCTGGAGAATATGTTCGGGAATAAATTAAATGAAGTTCAGAGAACGTGATTGAAATATTGAACGGTCTCTCTTGAAAAAAAATCTATAAAATAAAAGAGTAAAGGAAAGAAATTTAAAAAGCAATATTGAATATTGAATAGAGGGAAGGGCCATTAAATGTCCTCTGTCGCCTGTTATAAGTGATGCGAAACGATATTATTCTCTGTAGCCTCTATGGTTATTTACTCACCACTATAGTTTTTCTTTCTTTCTTTACATTTCTTTCCTTTATTTCTTTCGTTCATTCTTTTTCCTTCTTTTTTTTCTTTCTTGCTTTCTTTTTATTTCTTTTATTTCTTTAGTTCGGTTTTTTTTCTTTCTTTCTATCGCCCTTTATTTTATTTTCTTTCTCTCTTTTCATTTCTTTCTTTCTTTCTTTTCTCTATTTTCTCGCTTTTCTTTCTTTCTTTTCATTTCTTTTCTGTGTTTCGCTCGTTATTTCTTTTCTTTTCTTTTCTTTTCTTTTCTTTCTCTCTTTTATTTTATCTTTTCTTTCACTCTTTTATTTCAACTTTTCTTTCTTTCTTATCGTTTCTTTTCTTTCTTGCGTTCGTTCTTTTCTTTCTTTCTTTCTTTCTTTTTACTTCACTTTTTCGTCTGTCTTTCTCCTTTTTGTATTTATATTCTAACTCTACTAATATTGCTGTAAATTTAGTGTTCTTTCATATTTCTTTTGAAAATCTTTTCTCGCTGCCATAACGTAGCCTCACCGTTTCTGTGTTATGTGAGTTGTTCTGGTGTACTTTCATTTCTGGTGTCCCGACTTCATGCATTTTATCGCAGTAACAGATTGGCAGTTAGGTCTCATCATTTTAATGTTGAAATTGCAAATTGAATCCGTAAATTCTATTATAATAGTTTATTCTCTCACGCTTCCCGCTTTCAGCTTCTTGTTATCCTGTCAAATAAAATCTACACAAATTTTAATTCAGTTTCAATTGTCATTTTCTGTCTTCTTGAATGCTGTTATTTTTATTGCACTTTCTCCTCAGTAATGTTTCCTCAGTTTCCATAACTCTCAGTAACAACCTGCGTTTCAGTGGCTTTATCGCCTTCATTATGGTGAAAGAATATTAAAAATTTCTTCATGACGTGGGCGAATACACAAAAACCAGAAGAAATATGTGTGAGAACGGACGATGTCTTAAGATAACCTTCAGCAACCTCAATACCCCCCCACCATTATACATAACATCGTATATGCATAAACTTCTTATAATATCCTCAGTCATCCAACCAAGTTTTATCATAATTTCTATGGTAGCCTTTACCTCAATTTCCATAGAATTCATGCTGCTTTTAAAGTGGGGTAAATTTTAATCTGTGCCTGAGCAAACAAATTCTTCTTCTTCTTCTTCTTCTTCTTCTTCTTCTTCTTCTTCTTCTTCTTCTTCTTCTTCGTCGTCGGCGTCGTCGTGTTCTTCTACTTCTTCTTCGTCGTGTTATTCTTCTTCGTCGTGTTCTTCTTCTTCTTCTTCTTCTTCTTCTTCTTCTTCTTCTTCTTCTTCTTCTTCTTCGTGTCCTTCTTCTTCTTCTTCTTCTTCTTCTTCTTCTTCTTCTTCTTCTTCTTCTTCTTCTTCTTCTCAATGATTCACTTTTTGCTACTGCTCCTAATCCCTATGCTGCCAACCCTTTACACAAATTGTTAAGTAGGTTATACGCTGCTTCCTGTTTCGCTTGCCCTCAAAAATGTCCCGTGAGTGTTAAATTCCAGAAGTCTTCTTTCCATATTAAATGTCTGTTGTCTCTTTGCGATTCTAAGTGTAAGTATCCTTTTCGTTTTCAGTTGAAGCGGACGAGGTTACTGTTGATCTCCAGTTTGTAGAGAGACGAGTTACAACTTGTTACGCTTGAGGAGGGCATTTTTTCAAATTAAATGCATTCAAAAGGCTCATAAGAAATAGATTATTTTATACATATATTTATTTACACAGGTATTTACATAGCTCACAAAATAAGAGATAATTATATTTAATTGAGTACGGGAGCCTTAAAAAAAAGAAAGAATTTATGTGCTTAGTCGTAGTGTGTAGCTGGTGGGGACGACTACGTGATTTGTAAGGATTTTAAAGAGTTGGCATCCTGGGTAAAGATATACCCCGGAGAGGTTGAGGTATGTCACTACTATGGAGAAATAAATGGAAGTGTGTTTAATTAAGTTCCTTGCTTTTTATAGTCCTGTATAAAACAACACCAAGCGGACGTCGTAGTAAACAAAGTGGGGATAATCCCCATAAATTTATTATCTCGAATTACTTCCACTTTACACGTTATAACATAAGATATATACATGATATAATATAATATAATATATTATATGTAATATATTATATATATAATATATTATATTAATGTATTATATATATTATATATTATATATATTATAATATATTATATATATAATATATATAATATATAATATATATATATATATATATATATATATATATATATATATATATATATATATATATATATATATATATATATATATATGAAATAAATATACATTAAAGATGTGCTATACTTAAGGGATAAAGTGCTCATATTAGAGATAGAGCATATGCAAAAATAAAAGTTCTAGAAGGCAATCATTAGGCCCCCTGGCCTGACGATTGCGTCTATCATAAAACAGCATGTCGCCCTGAGTGTTGATCTTAATGTTCACTTTTATGCTTATACTAGCAGCATGGCCCGGCTTTGCCCGTGCTTGATTCAAAAATCGTACGACTCATACAGCAATGGCTATCACTTGACTTAAAATATTTTTGCCCTTCCTTGCCTTTAAAGGAGTGCCCTTTGCCGTGCTGATGTTGCCACATGCCTTACCTCTTGCCTATCTCACACTGCGAATTTTTTCTAAGCTCTATACTAAACATTAAATCTGTTACGAAAAAAGAACTAAACAAAATGAACACAAAACGATCAGCTTTAAAAAAGAAAACATAACTGGAAAAACCGAATGAAAAAAGAATGTTAACAACAAATACTTTTTCACACCCAACCCAGTTCTGCGGAATCAGAATAAACGTTGAGTTTAAGCAAGCGAATGAGCCAATTGGAGTAAAGTGCCATGAAGATTTAAATTTTTCCCACTTGCGACGAATGCAGCTATGGATATTTTTTGCATGCTAGTATGCTAGTTAACATTCGTGTCAGTCAGCTGTTGGCTCTCACGCTGGCCAATAGAATCTTCCTGCCTATTCGTGGAAGCCAGCTATTGGCTCTCACTCTGGCCAGTAGAAAATGGCCGTAAACTACATGAAAACTGCTGTAGAAGCATGAAAAAATTGATCATTTCCACTATCGATGGGAGTTGGGAAATGCAAAGTCGGTCTTGCCCTTCCCGCTAACTTAGAGCATGTGCATGTAAATTTTGGTGCAAATCCGTGGAAAATTGCGGTGCGTGCATTACACACACACACACACACACACACACACACACACACACACACACACACACACACATCCTTTTCCTGAGATTATCGAGATTATCGACAGGCTGTTTCATGCTAGACGCAATCGTCAGGCTACGTGCGTCTAGCATGAAACAGCCTGTCGCCTCTTTTATATATATATATTTAATATTCTATTTTATATATATATATATATATATATATATATATATATATATATATATATTTTTCATCGGTTTATTGAATGCCATTCATATCTCAGATCAATATTAAAAATATGAGGGTTCAAACAATTTCATGGTTTTCTCTGCAACGTGAAATATTTACGCAGCTGTTGATTTTTGTTTTGTTGATATACCATTAACATTTCAATATGTTAAAGTATTTTTGTATTTGTTTTCAATGAATAAGTAAAAAATGAGTTGTAATGAACAAAAATAAAAATAAATAGACATAATGATTTTAAAATAAAAATTGTTCCCAATTCACTCATTTTTCCGTGTTCACAAGTTGAATCTTAGATCGGGAAGATCAGTTGTCATTTTTTAAACCTAGAAGTGAGTCAGTGGCAGAGATTGGTTCAGTAGGGAGGTAAACAATGAAATACCTGTCATTGTTCCGGTGTATGTGTTGGGGGGGGGTGAAATCTTTAAGAAACTGATACACAAAATCGTGAGGTGAAAAGAAAGAAAGAAATATAAGAAAGAAAGTAAGAAAAGAAAAAGGGATGAAATAAATAAAGGAGGAGAAAAAGGAAAAAAACGAAAAAGTAAAAAAAAAAACTGATACAGAAAGCGCCGGTAACGCAGTGATGAGATGAAAAGAAAGAAAGAAAGAAAGAAAGAAAGAAAGAAAGAAAGAAAGAAAGAAAGAAAGGGAGTGAAACTGGAACTGAAAAGAAAGAAAGGAATGGAAAGAAAGGAATGGAAAGAAAGAAAGAAAGAAAGAAAGAAAGAACGGTGGAAATATAAAAAAACGAAAGAAAAAAGAAAGAAAAGAAAGGATAGAAAGAAAGAACGAAAATAAAGAAAAAAACGAAAGAAAGAAAAATAAAACAAAAGGCACAAAGAAAAAAGAAAGGTAGAAAGAAAGAAAGGAAAGAAAAGTGATAAGAAAGTAAAAGAGAAGGAACCGAAAGAATAAGTAAAAAAGAAAGAAAGCTAGGAAGAGAGAGAGGAAGAAATGAAAAAAGGAAGAAAGAAAAAGAAAGAAAAAGAAAAAAAAAAGAAAAAAAAGAAAAAGAAGAAAGCTACCACGGTAGAGAGGATGACACAAATGCAGGACGGAAAACGAAAAATTAAAAAGTAACAGAAAAATACAAAAGAAACACTAAAGAAAAACGTGAAAAAAAAACAAAAAAAAATCGAAGTAAATTAATTGTTAATTTAATGAAAGTAAAGTTAAACATAAATGGAAGAAAATTAGAAGGAGTAATTAATTGGGAATAATTAATAACGGATAATTAATAGGTAGGTAAAGTTTGGAAAGCAAGCAGTTACAAAAAATAAACAAGGATTATAAAAAGATCTTAAAACCACAAAGGAACAAAAATGAATTAAACAAATCAATTTGGGAGAAGGAAAGAAAAAAAAAAGATCAGTCAAATTTGAATGCCAGTAACATAAAGAGAACGAAGAAAGAAAAGGAATAAATAAATAAATAAAAGTGAAAATAGACCGGAAGTATGGGAAGGCCCAATGTTGACTCCTTAATTTGTTGTTCTTGATTTTGTCAGCTGATAGAAATTGTCCGTCTCCTTTTGTCTAGACCCAATGTCTGGCCGGGGCATTTTAGCGACCATCACTGACTGAGGACGGTCCAAGAAATGTACGGGAATATCTACTTCCATTATGTTTCCTGTTCTCATCCTAACTGCTTTTTTTTCCCCCTTCCTCCTGCCCCTTCTCCAATTCTGACATGCCTGATGTCATGACAACCGACCGCGTTCCTTATAGTGTGCGCATGTCAACAGAATCGACGGACTGCGTGGGGTATACTTATAAACATTCATTTGTTCGCATCCAACCACCCACCCACTTACTTCGCTGTCGCGTTCACGAACTGAAGCAAATGTCCAACAACAGTTCCACTATATTTAATTTGATGGGCAATAATTGAACGTTATGATAGACATTCAGCATACACGTGCGCGTGCGCGCAAAGAACCTCGCGTACACATATATAGACAAACACATTTGCATACTCACGTGTAAAAACGCACACACACACATACACACACACACGCACACACACACACACATATATATATATATATTTACTTACATTATCAAAAACAATAACCCAAACTGTAGAAATAAAACAAATATGTATCTAATTAGAAATTCCCGCAGGCCTTGAAAAACAACGTTAAAGGCTACTGACTTTTACTTGCGCTCGATCATCGATCACTAGTGTGAAATACTGAACTGAAATATGTCATCAAATCATGCTCGCTCCCTTAATATATATATATATATATATATATATATATATATATATATATATATATATATTGTGTATTTAGGCAACAATCCTTCATTTATGCATGATTCATTAAGAACGACAGACAAGGTATTAGTATTAAGCTTTTCATTTAATTTTTCTTGTGTTCGAAAAAGTGTTTTCTTTTTTGGACACAGAGTTTTTTTAGAAACTGTCCAAATGCTCTATGATTCCGAGAGTTTTCGGCTATACTTTTTGCCATTATCAAGGATGATTTTATGTTTTCAAATTAATTCAGTGTTTGCGTTGTGTATATCTTTTCAGTGTTATAAAGATTTTTTATTTTCCTAACAGACCACATTGTGGCCGTGTTCGTAGTTAATATCATTAACTGTTGTCTTTTTCTTCCATTATTTTTTTTTTTATCTTTTTTTACGTGTGTTATTCTGTTTGTATTTTCTACTAGTATGTTTCGGATGGAATCTGATAAGTTGGTGTGTGTGTTTAAATGGGTTCTAATTGAACTGAGTTCGGATAGGTGCAACGTAAGGCGTCTGGATAGGGATGTAGTAGTGTGACCTATGTAATTATTTATGAATTCTGTAAGGGGCAGGTTTCAACTACGCGGATCTTCAGGGTAGGTTTGCCTAGCTCTTTAGGTTCATAGTTAGATTTGCTTTACTTAGTGTATTGAGCACTTTACTTAGTTACTTTTGCTTTACTCGTTTTGGAGTTTTTTTTTCTTTGGACTCTGAACTTGGATTCGGGACGATTGTTTTCGCCTCAATTACATGTGCTTAGTTCTTTCTTTTTTTGTCCATTATTTTTCCTTGGGTATTGGTTTGTTCATTTACAAGCCAAAACACCTAAGGTTTTTCCAGACGAGTATAATTACTTATATTTATATTATTATTATTATTATTATTATTATATATATATATATATATATATATATATATATATATATATATATATATATATATAGTTGATATGAATATATATATAGTACTTATTTGAATTTTATATTCACTTAAATCATACTTATTTCGAAGTTTCGTGGCTGCATAGAGTGGCCACTTGTCGTAATGGCGCTAAACTGACGAGTGAGCACATCTATATAGCCAGGAAACTTCGAAGTAAGCATGAGTTAAGTAAAAATATTTTTTTCATATTAATTATACTAACGCTCTGTGTTAGAGCCTGCTTGCCTTTAATATCTCCTTATAAAAAAAAAACACTAAAAAAACAGTCTTTCAAATTAACACTATATATGGCCTGACGATTGCATCTAGCATGAAACAGACTTTCGCCTCTAAGTGTTGACTTCTATGTTCATTTTTATATTTACACGCGCTCTATCTCTGATATTGAGCACTTTATCCACTAAATATAGCACATATTATATTTCTTTATATATATATATATATATATATATATATATATATATATATATATATATATATATGCTTTCACTATAACGTGATACCTAAGTTTGAAAATTAATTTTTAGAAGTGAAAAATCTTTCTTGATGTATTTTTGGAAGTTTTATTATATAGTTAATAGATAAAATTTAATATTTCCAATAAGCTTGGCTCTTTTGCTAAACTAATTTAAAAAGACTGGAAGGATTTTTTCTTTTTTTTTTCTTGCTAAAACTTGAATTTAGCGCCATTTTAGCCATCGTTTATTGAAACGTAATTCTTTTTATGAAAAATATTCCAAAAATAAAATATACCTTAATGAAACTTTATTTGAGGAATATTAGCTGATTTAAAGTATAATTAATTTGTTTTGAAGCAACTATAATTAAATTTAAGTTTAAAATATTTTTTTTAAAACCGACGGTAGTTATTTAAAATGTTGGTTTGATTGACACTTTGACAGATTAATATTTTCTAATATTGTATTATGTGGGCTTATTTCCGTATAATGTCGTGGATGATGGCCTGTATAGAAAATGTGACGCGCTTATGCGCCTAAAAATGAATTCAACGTTTTTCCATTTATGATTGGTATATCGTTTTAATTCAATAATAATATCATTTAAAAGGTTATATATATATATATATATATATATATATATATATATATATATATATATATATATATATATATATATATATATATATATATATATATATATATAATCTGAGTTGGATCCTAGTAATATTAATTATTAAAACTGATCCACAGAGAGCCCGATATATAACTCTAGACATGAAAAGTGATAGCAGAAACATCGTCTTGGAAGTCTGTTCCACAGATCAGTGGTACGCGGAAGGAAGCTGTTCCAGTGTAAATAAGGGTGGTTTGCTAAAATGTATGTAACATGACTGGTGCTTGCCGTGAAGGTTAGACCTGACGGAACCAAGGAAGGTAGTTCGTCCAAGCACTTTCCATAGAAAGAGCGATAGAGCAGCGAGAGGCTCTTCACATACCGCCTGTCAGAGAGAGGTTGGTGTGTGGAAAAAAAATTCGTAGCCCACAAGGATGTGGAGACGTTTTTAAACTTTATCAAGACTGGAAAATGACAACCGGGCAGCTCCCGTTAAAATATGTAAATAATAATCCATTTTCAGCCTGATTTGTTGTTTTTTTTTTTTAACGGTAGAGGATAGCATAAGGAGTAAGGTAAAAAAAAAAAATTCCTCCAAACATATTAAACACATGATTTTATTATACACTGAGCCTTTTCGACAATTTTAATATTTGTTGTCCTTCAGCCTTCCAGGGAACCGAACATTTTACCTGCATCTTTAGAGATGGATCGTATGTACGAGTTCCACTTGAGGTCAGTTGTGAGTCAGGTTTGAAGCATCGTACCAGCTCGAGGGGACATCCATTCATCGTGACTGGCGGTCATTCGGAGTCCCATCGGCGGTGATGAAAATATTAATAGTTTGAAATAAGAATAAAAAAAATCGGATCATCATATATATATATATATATATATATATATATATATATATTTTTTTATAAAAATTATAACATAAGTATGTTATAAAATCACTACAAAAATAGCCATTTTGTTTCAACACACTCTGTGTCTTATCAAGTGATGATGTTGAAAAGAAAATAAATGGTTTTAAAAGTTTCAGATTAATTAACGATCCTACACGAGGGGGAAACATTGTTACAAAAGCTAGAATAACCAATCAAAAACGAAGGATAGAAAGATTCAAAAGCTTGACAACGAAATCCTGCTATAATAGCTATTCAGATCTTTAAATACGTGTAATGTTAAAAATAATTTATACTAACTAATAATTATAAAATAATATGATAAAATTTAATATTAAAATTAAAAACTGGCAATTTTAAAATCCAAATTTAATCATTATTAAGTTTAAAAACTACAAAATTATTGAGAAAAGAAAAAATATATATGTTTATTCAATTCATTTTATTGGAATTCATTCCGTATATACCAATTATATACTTTGATATATATATATGAATATTAATTGGTATCATCCCATGCAAGGCAGTGAAGACATAAAGACACAAGAGGTTGCTGGGTGTGGAAGAATTAGGAACAGAAATATTAATAATGAGCGGGAAGAGAAAAGAGTAATCAGGAGAACATTAGATAGCGATTGACACTGCATTTAATTTTTGCAGATTTAAGTTGGCTGGAAAGCATGGAGCCGGAAGGGATTTCCATAAGCGAGAAGTACGAGGACAGAAAATGTTAGCATAGAATTTACAGTTACATCTAAACAGCTCAACTGTAAATTGATGAGATCTTGACGTCAGTCTCGTACTCCGCTTAAATTCGAGGAGTCGAGGTACCATAGCGAAGAGCTCCTTACCATGAAATTATTTATAGAAAAGACACAGATTTAACTTTACTGTCTAAAGCCGAGCCGCCAGATCAGGACCAGTAATATTGCTGATTCTTCTTTGGATTTTATCAAGGATCCCAAGGTAAATAGCAGGGGTACCGGGCCATATTTGACAGCAATATTCTAAGCATAGGCGAATGATAGACTTATAGATATGTATGATTGTCCAGCACGACAAATTAAACCAATTTTCTTAGCAGCTGACCTAGCAATGAATTCAATATAAATATTCTATCTCTAAGATATTTATATATTAATGTATATTTCAGCATATAAGTCGATCTTTAGATAAGACGAGGTAAAAAAAAAATATAGCAAATTTTCATGAATTTATCCTATACCTGTTGTATAAAATGACCACCTGATATATAAGATGATTCATACCTTTCTCAAGGGTATAAGCACGTAAATGAATGTAATGGATTCGACTGGAATTCGACCTCGGCTCTCCGATTTCTAAATCCAAGCCAAATGTGTTTATGGTGGGCAGTAGCAAGGCCACTTATACTTTAGTGTTACCAACTTCTGGCCAGTTTCTACTGCCATAGTCGATGGACAATAATAATTACTTCGGCCACTTTCTTCTGAAAAATTATCTTCTTATGACTGTTCCATTTAAAAGATACAGGAGTAAACCAGAAAACAGAAAATTGCCTACCCACTCAATCTTTTTTCTCCAATATTCGTGGTATTCATACCAGTTTATGTAGTAAAGAATCTTTTGTCTTGGAGCGTTCTCCAGATGGTTCTTGCTTTCCAGTCAACTTTGATCTTCGAAAAATTTATATGTAATGTCGATCGTTATCTTCTGTTTTAGTCATTCTTGTTCTTTTATTGTTCTCTCTCCTTAATACCGTTTTCATTTTCGCATACTCTTTCACAGTTAGTAAGCCCTTGGGTGAAATGATTAAAAATTCCTCCAAACATATTAAACAAATGATTTTATTATACACTGAGCCTTTTCGACAATTTTAATATTTGTTGTCCTTCAGCCTTCCACTTTAAGTCTTCTATCACGTCCAACTTTGGGTCATATTTTTCAATGTTTTAGTTTGAAGTTTTGAGACAAAGTATTGTTCTTACTATTTGTCTATATGTCTGAAATGAGGTATTGTAACTATTTACACTGTTTTCATTGTTCGAAAAATTTTCCTCGTCCTTATTGTCATATTCACGTCGTTTCTGCAGTTGTACGTTCCGGCCTTCTCCAGTTAATATTCGTTGGAATTCCGAACCAAACCCTTTATTTAGTCCACGGGGGAAGATTGTTCTAATTCCACGTGCCATGCCTTTGAATATCTACATTTTTATTGAATTCCCCTTAGTAAGTCAACTCACGAAGTTTTTGTTCCTTCTGCTGTGGTCAGATGTTAAACACTTTGGATAAAATCACTTTTGAATCACTCAACCAACGCTTTTATCCTCTGAGACATGTCGTACAATATGGCAAGAAATATGAGGAAAATAGTCTGAATAATGTAAATAGTGTAAATTGTTTTTACTATTATACACTTTTTTTTTGGAAAAATGTCTGATGTTTTTTACGTAAATTTTCGGCGGGGATCATTTTTTTTTTTTTTTTGGTATCACATATTTTTCCTATCGATCTATTAAACTTTTCTGAATTTCAGTGATAAAGTGTTGTTAATATTACATATTAATTATTTCGAGTCAATTTCAGAACCTCCCTTGACTTCTTCACAAGGTTTCGCCAATTGTATCTTTTTTTTATTTGTTTTTTTGTCACTCTTGTACAGAGTCGAGATCATACCAATCTCCTGTGAATTTCACAGTCATGTCGTAGTTACTATCATACACTAATATTTTTTTCGGAATTATTTCCTAGATTCAGTCTGAATTTCTACGACACGGAGTTAGCAATTTATTTACAATATTCGGACATTATTGTCATTATCACAATGACTCGACCGTTGTGCTCTCCGGCTTTCTTCAGGTATCCGTTGATCTGGATAACCTTCATGGAATTTTTAACGGCACACTTTATTTAATCAACGAGTGTAGATTGTTCTTATTTCACTGTCCACGTCTATGGGTATATCATTTTCTTCTCATTCATTAATGATCAGATATTGCTGGCCTAGTTGTCACTGAGTCTAATCTACTACGATTTTAACCCGTAGTTACTATGTTACAAAATTCACAAATAATAGCTTTAATCCACAAGCTAACATATATGATATTGAGAAACGTAAGAGCGGTGAGATGGAGAAAGAGATATAAATCAAAAATAAACAAGAAGTAATTATTACCTTTTTACCAATATTCAGTGATTACAATAGTCCAAATGTTGTGAAGAATAACTATATGGTTGGTGCATAATTATCAGGCGTTTTTAGACAATATTTATTAAAAAACAAAACAAAAAAAAAAAAAACATTTCAACAATAACATTTTTAAATGATTATTCCGGAGCGTAGTCACCATCTACTCCAATAACTGCTTCCCATTTGCTTGGAAGAAGGTCGTTTCCACGGGAAATGAAGTCACGGTTCTTGGAGGCAATCAATGCTTTGAGATCGGCCAAGTTATCCAAATCGGCATAAACTTTGTTCACCTGCCAATTTTTCAGCGATCGATTGATGTGGTAGTCCGTAGGCGCTTCTGTGGGAGAATATGGCCTTTGTGGAAGCAGATCGCTGCCCTTATTGGCGATACATTCGACAACGCGACGCTCAACACGTGGGCGCGCATTATCGTAGTAGAAGATGATATGGTTCTTTTTGCGCGGTTTTTTCGTCTCGATTTCAGGTTGATGTTCAATTGCTGCTTTGAGGTTTTTGTCTGGAATCCGCCATTGTTGACGCTCATCGTCGCCATTCTACCAATAACAAATCCCGTTTGAGATGATTCCGCTTCTGTCCCACCAAACACACCACATTGTCTTCATACACTGCACGTTTTTCGGTATTTCTTTTAGTGAGACTCCTGGCCTAACGCAGACCTTCTTTCTTTTGACCTTTTTTCAAGAGAAGCCATGATTCATCCCCAGTAACAAGATTCTTCAGAAACGGAGCCTGCTAGTTTCGTTGCGGCAGTGAATCAGTGAAAATTCGGACACGTTCGGCTTTATTGTTATCGCAGAGTGCGTGAGGGACCTATCCAGCCCATTTCCATACCTTTCCGAGCTTTTTGAACTGACGAACGATGGTTGAATGGTCCACATTGAAGTCTTTGGCCCGCATTCAAGTTGTCAAGCTTCTGTCGTCTTCCACGGCTGCATAAAAGTGCCTGGTCGTCGAAATCCAATGGTCGACATCTTCCTGGCTTATCTTCCAAGTTAGTGTCACCAGATTTGAAACAAGCAAACCATTCCCTGCATCGACTTTTACTGATTGTTCCATCGCCAAAAAGTTCCTTGAGATCGCGAAATGTCTGCGTTGCTTTAGATCATTTTTCGAAGTGCTAAAGCGTAATATGACGAATATGATTACGATTATCAACACGCATTTTTATAACCTGAAAATAAAATCATATTTTTACTAAAAAAAAGTAAAGAAAACAGCAATTTTATTAACAAATATCTCGCCTCCAAAAACGTCTGATAATTATGCACCAACCCAATATAAAAGACCCGAAAGAATCAATGTATAATAGTAATAACACATCGTCTAAAGTGATTTTCTTGCAACATTTCCCGCTTGCTATTTAAGGATATTCCTGTACAGATTTTACAGCAAACGTTCTTTTCAAATGAATGACGACACCACATGACGTTGACTATGATTTTGAATGTATGTATGCACTTTGATGTACTCTGTGATGTGTCAGTTTTTGTAAATATTCGTGTTTTTGAAAGATAAAATCGATAGGAAAATAAACCAAAAAGTTTAATAAAGAGAAGCCAGTTTGAATTAATGACAATATAAACCGCAAGGAAAGACAAGCTTAGTGTCAGGTTTCGATTTTGACAAGCGAAAGTGAAATTCAGTTTTCAAAGCTTTTAAACAATCTTCCTATTTTCAGATGTAATTCAACCTCAACAATTATTTTACATTGTCAAATTCTTCTTCTTCTTCTTCTTCTTCTTCTTCTTCTCCTCCTCCTCCTCCTCCTCCTTCTTCTTCTTCTTCTTCTTCTTCTTCTTCTTCTGTTGTGTCCTTTCCGGATGTGGGAAATAATGACTCTCCCCAACTTCATATGCTTTGTAGCTCTTAGCAAGATTTATCTTTTCATCATCCCTCACAATTCTTATCGGCCATCTCTTTACATAAGCTTGTTAGGCAGGCTAATCATTTATTCCCTCTGTACCTACTGCTTTCTCTATGTTCTGTGAGTGTTAACTTCTCCGAGCTCGCTTTCATTATTATGCGACCAAGAAATTTCAACTGTCTCTTTTTGATTCTACACATGATTGCCCTATTTTTTTTCCATTTTCCTAAAAACTTCATAATTACTCACATGTTCAGTCCATGGTATTCTCAGCATCATTATGTAAAACAACATTTCTGTTGCGTCTTGTTTCCTCTTCATCTGAGAGTATATTATCCAGCATTCAGTGACACGTAGAACGGTTGATAGTACACAAGTATTCCGCGTACTTTTCTTTGTTTTTAACGAAATTTCCTGTTTTTATACTTTGCTTAGCGTTTGAAAGGAATCTTTGGCTATTGCAACATACCTTCAGATTTCGGCATCACGTTTTGCCTCTTCCGTTAGAATACTTCTCAGATATTTAAATATCCATATTTTCTTGATTTTGCTATCGCCAGTTCATAGTTTGTATATTGAATTGTTCCTCTTACTGACAACCACACTGTTGTGACCAAGTAAATGGCTAAGTAATAACAAAAACCAGGTTTGCAGATATATCGTATAATAAACAGTAAGTACACCAAAAGAGTATTACACGACTAATGAGAGTGTATTAAATGAACTAGCGCTCAATCTTAGTTCACTGTTAATATTTAACAGCCACCCACCACCACCACATCGAGGTATATATGTGGCACAAAGCTGAGTTAAACGTGGGTCATCCGAGCCCGTAGGCTCAGCCAAAAAATCCCCGCAGAACCCGCATAAACGGGTTCGGGTCTGTCTACCTCCCTGGACGAAACTTTGTCCTTCGGCACAGCCTCGTCCGGATTCCTCTCTGCCAGAGAGTTCGACAGCAGCTGCGAACAGCCTCAGTAGAACAGTTTAGATCATTGTTCCCCGAAGCCTTCTGTCCTACTAAACTTATACTAGGCGGAAGAGTCTAACATAGACACTTTAGAGGGAGGACAGGACAACACATACTTTCAATCTTCTTACAAATGTGTCCTTTCTCCTCACTTTCCTTTACTATCTACTACTCTAAGAGTTCCTGCATTTTATCTTCTGTGTACGCTATCAACTCTGTGTCAGCTATCTTATGTTGGGGAGATTCATTACAAAATCATGTTTAAATTTTCAAATGATTTATTTATGCATATCAAAGGCGGATTTAACTAAATATTTAGCAACAGTTATAACTGATATATAGTATAATAATTTTAACAGTAGTCACTTACATTGTGGTTCCTGATCATTGAATTGTGCGAAATTTAGTATTAAAGATCAACAAATCATGATATGAATGAAAGAGGAAATGTTCGGGAGTGAAGATAATGAGAATAAGATTGGAGTATCTCGGGAAGCAATCCCGCGGGAGTCTTTCACAAGATAGTAATTTTTTGGAAAAAAAAAAACTGATTGAAACTTTCTCCTTCACTTTGGAATACGGATGAAATGATGGTGTTACGACTCTGTGGATAGAGCATGGATTGTCCTAGCTGTAAAAGTCTGGGATGGTGAAACTAAAGAATGAAGTGCTCTATTATTTACATTATTCGGACTATTGTCCTCACCTTTGTCGCCTTATTTATCACACTGTTTCGGCCGTTGTACGCTGCAGTCTTCTTCAGGTGATTGGAATGTCGAACTGAACCTTTTATTTCACTCGCTGGGGCAGACTGTTCTAGTTCCAAGTGCCATGTCTAATGGATGCCAATTATCAGTTATCTCCTGTTAATTCTGCTTTCCAAGTTCTCCACTGCCTTAAGCGTGTATTAAACTCATACTCTTTGGGTCCTGTCACTGGATCTAACCAATTCCTTTATCCACCATGCTATGTGTCCTTGAGGACACATGTTGTAACCTAGAAATGGTTACTAAATG
This sequence comes from Acanthosepion pharaonis, assembly GCA_903632075.3. Classification (NCBI taxonomy): domain Eukaryota; kingdom Metazoa; phylum Mollusca; class Cephalopoda; order Sepiida; family Sepiidae; genus Acanthosepion; species Acanthosepion pharaonis. The sequence continues at coordinate 1,850,519 of CAHIKZ030000513.1, read as the reverse complement.
AAGAATAACCAAAACGGAGGTTGGACATGAAATGGTAATCTTTATAACATCAATAAAATACAATACTCGCCAGCGGCGTGAAGTAGGTAAACCACTGCTAGTGGTGGACGACTTAGAGAGCATATAACGATATTTACCTGCCTCCCCACGAAGTAGGATGCAGCACAAAGCCAAATTTAATGTGGGAAAATCCGAGCCCCTGAGCTAGGGGAAAAATTGCCCGAGACCCCGCATATGCGGGATCGTGTATCTATCTACCTCTCCGGACCTGACTCTGCCCTGCCCTTCGGCATAGCCTCGTCCGGGTTCCTTTCTGCTCAAAGCCAGAGAGTTCGACACGGCAAGAGCTTCCCACGCTGACGGCTCACGCTGCCAGCTTAGGCAGCATATTTCCCACATTTACAATAGTGTCGAACGTATTTCTGAGGATTGGGACATACCCACTAGTGTTCATAGGTACGGAATATAACAGGATCTAATCTTACTCTTGTAATGATAAGAAGGATGTAATCTAGAAATCTGATCGATCAGACAACCTCAAACGGGGATTCTTTAGAGTTCGAGCCACAGTAGAGGCAGTGTTAATGTATGATGCTACTGCTTGGGCATTAGCTAAAACCCTAGCGGAACCTACATTCGGATATTGATAGCTATACTGAACATATCTTGGAGACAACATCCAAGTCACAACTCTATGGACCCATCTCTTACATGAACTCAGAATGCGCTTTGCAGGACACTGCTGGCAAGCAAATAAAGAAATTGCGAGTGATCTACTGCTCTGGATACCTAGACATGGAGCAAGATGAGTTGGTCACCTAGCAACCACCTACATATCAGCTATGCTATGACACATAATGCCACGCTAATGACCTTGATGCTTTTAAATTTGTATTAGAATAAATTGAAAGAGAGTAAACTGGTTGTGATTCTTTCTAACAAACATTGGATTAAGTGCTCCCTCTTTAAATCGATTCGAGTCCAGAAAAAAGACAAAGACACACTGGCGTTGTCGATGAGGCCCTAAAGTCTGGATTAACAATCACGAATAAGCGTTTGCAGAGCGAATAAGGATTTTAAAACAAAAAAGACAGGAGAAAGTGCTTTTTTTTCTATCAGTCATGTTTTAAGTCGAACAAATGTTTGTAATTTTTATTTCATTGCATTCATTACGAGATTTTAGTCCGATGTATAAATACCAAGTTACTTAAGTCTGTTCTTTAAAAGCGTTTAAGCTAAGGAAATAAAAAGTTAGCGTTTTTGGTTGTTAACGTTTGTTTTACACATTTTTTTTTAAGGTTGCGGATTAAACTGTTTTATTTTATCAAATTATTTTTGTTTAAAATTACAAACACTTTTCAGTTTAATGACATTCTGTTAGGCGATCATAGAGACGAAGCTTAAAATAAAATTGGAACGCAAGAAAACTTTAAGCAGGGTGCAATGGACATTTCTGACGAGAACGGAATATGATTAAAACATTCTTCTTCTCCTCCTCCTCCTCCTCCTCCTCCGTACTTTTTTTTTTCTTCTTTTTTCAAACCACACATATTTTAATCATTTCACATCAAGCAAGGCGACAAAGCCACTAAGGCACAAGGGGGTACTGGCTGTGAAAGAACCTTAAAATAAACCTTACTAAGGAGAGAGACCAATGAAAGAGGAGGAATTAAGGAGACAGCAGATAATCATTGATATTGGATTTAAAATTTTGGAGATCAAAGTTGACTTGAAAGCAATAGAATTCCACAAGCGAGAAGTGCGGAATCAGAAACTATTTGCATAGAACTTATGGTTACATTTAGCAATTTCAACTGTAAAATTGTTGAGACCTAGCTGCCAATCTAGCATTGCGCTTACAATCGTGAAGTCCAGTTATCAAATAAGAAGCTCGTCAGAACAATTGTCACGTAAGTATTTAAGTTACGGTGGCGAGAAAGCAAATCAGAACTGTTAACATTACAGATTCTTTAAATACATGCCAAAAATACCAGAAAATATATGACAACTATATTAAATTCATGGACAGATGGAAGTAAATTTAAATTGATTCTATGATTTGGAGGAATGAGTAGCATCAGCCAGATAACCAATTGGCTAATGCCTCAAACAGAAGTAAATATTTTGATGGATATTTCTCTAATGAGCTTTCCACTTTAGTACCTCGACTTCTCAAATTTAAGCGCAGTGCTAGATTGGTAGTTAGGTCTCATTACTTACAGTAAAAATGACTAGATGCAAATGTAAGTTCTATATTAACAGTTTCTTCTCACACACTACTCGCTTTTGGAAGTCTCTTGCTTCTCAGCCAACTTTGATCAGCCAAAAAGAAAAAATGCAATGTCAATCGTTATCTTTTGTCTTTTAATTCTTATTCTTTTTGTTATGGGGTCTTACCCATAATAATAATAATGGACTATTCCATACTTAATAAATACTGCGCCTCAGGAGTAGGCAAGGAGTCAGTAGTTCAAGAGGAGTCAGTAGTTCAAGTCGAGTCAAGAGTCGAGTCAGAGGCAGTCCGAAACAGAGTCGCGTTCAGACAATTACTGCAAGACATTGGAATAGTGACACTGGTCGAGACTACATTGTTCTCTCTACTAAACCTGATTGTTCATACTAACACTTCTACTTCTCTGTATATATTCCTGTTTGTAATATATCTGTGTTATTTCATACCTGTATTCGAGTTCTATATTGGTTCTACCTTGGACTATCACCGTGGTACAAGGAGCCGGACCATAACAATAGTGATAAAGTCGAGTCAAGAGTCGAGTCAGAGGCAGTCCGAAACAGAGTCGCGTTCAGACAATTACTGCAAGACATTGGAATAGTGATACTGGTCGTGACTACATTGTTCTCTCTACTAAACCTGACTGTTCATACTAACACTTCTACTTCTCTGTATATATTCCTGTTTGTAATATATCTGTGTTATTTCATATCTGTGTTCGAGTTCTTCTTTATTGGTTCTACCTTGGACTATCACCGTAGTACAAGGAACCGGACCATAACACTTTTATTATTCTCTCCCCTTAAGATTTTTATCATATTAATTTGCTATCAGTAACCTCTTGTGTCTTAGTGACTTTATTGCTAGTACTTGGTGTTAAATGATTGAACTAAAGTTACAAAAGTTTACAGTTTCTCCTCCCAATTCTCAAAAGTGGTCAGAAAGAAAAGTACCAAAAAAGTGGTAAATGTAGAATAAACCACTGGCTGAAGAATTTGAAAAGGGAGATAACTTTCGAGAATGGAGAATGACGAGGATCAAGTTGTCTGATAAAAAGAGACTCTTGATAACATACGACATGACATAGTGAGTAGTTGGAAGTAAATGATGAAAACGCCAAGAAAAGATATTGAGAAACGGAATAGCAAAGGGATAGAGAAAGACAAAGAAAACAACGAAAAAATGAACGTTGCAACAGCATGAGTAGCAGAGAATGTACAATCTTAGGATGCAAAAAGATTTTGCCTTTTTTCAGTGAGATTAAGTCACCAAAGATGAACCGGTCTGTCGTGAATCCGGGTTCGTGCAAAGAACCCATTATCCAAACATGTCGTGCGTAGTAACGGAAAAGGGAAAGAGAAAGAAATGGCCGAAAAAGAATGATAAAAACAGAAGGTAAAGAAGAGTTTGGATAAAACAAGACAGAAAGAAAAAAGATGTAATTTGAAATACAAAAAGGGTGAAATGCAAATGTTTTAATTTTAAAAACAGAGTCGTCAGACATTCAGGGAGAGCAAAAAAGAAAACTTTATGCCTTGCTAGGTGAACAGAGATATAAAAGCGGAAAGGAAAGTTCAAAGGAATGCGAAATAGAAAATAAGAAAGGTGATTTGAGTGTAAGCGAATGAGAACACAAAGAGAAAGAACATGAGAAAAGAACTTGAGATAAGGACACGAGGAAGGTAAAAAACTGCAAGGAGGTCTGATAAGAAAGAAGCAAATTATATATACAAAGCAAAATAGTGAAAGCTTCAGACAATGACACTCACACACTTTACCTACCTATCGTCTTTTGATAGAACATTTTAATATATATATATATATATATATATATATATATATATATATATATATATATATATATATATATATATATATGTAAGCAAATATATGGATATAGATCCGACAGTATGAAGAAAAATATATACGGAAAAAACAAACAAAAATCCTTATATACAATTATGCTGTTTTAATGTTAATATGTCATTTCGGTCTAATAAACCATCTTCAGGACATATTCATAAATTATAACATTACAAAGACGATGTACATAAGAACAAGACTTATCCAAACAAATAACTGAAAGTTTTATAAGATCAGCGCATCGTCTTTGTCATGTTGTATTGATAATGTTATAATTTATGAATATGTCCAGAAGATGGTTTATTAGATCGAAAACGTCCGACGTTGACATATTAACATTAAAACAGTATAAATTGTATATAAAGTTTTTGTTTGTTTTTCGTTATATATTTTTTCTTCATATATATATATATATATATATATATATATATATATATATATATATAATAAATTCACTGAGTTTACAAGAAACCTCAACAGAATGCAGAAAGCCCTGGACGGCTGTTTTGTTATATATTTGGGACACATCACTAATGCGCGTCCACTACCGAGAATTAAACGCGGACCGTTATGATACGACTCAAGCGTCATACCAACTGCATCGGGCAGTTGGTATGACGGGCCTCGGTGACAAAGAGGCAAAAAGAATTAGACTCGATATAGCGCCGCTCTTCACAAATTCCGCGGTATAACTCATCCGAGTTTCCCTTCTTTATAGGACTGTGCCCCACGAGCCACGATTGTTATCCCCAAGCTGCTCCATCCAGAGCATTAGAAGCCGGCCTCATATATATATATATATATATATATATATATATATATATATATATAAGTTTTATGCATGTGGCAATCGTCAGGTACAGAGTGAAACCTGATTCTGGCCATATTTCAATATTTATAATCTACAGTAAAATAGTAGGAGAGACCACTTACATATGAGAAAAAAATATATATATATATATATATATATATATATATATATATATATATATATATGTGTGTGTGTGTGTGTGTGTGTGTGTGTGTATGTGTGTGTGTGTGTATGTGCTTGTGCGTGTGAGTGTATGAAGAACAAATAGGAAACATTTAGCAATCTCACATGTCTCACTTATAATAAAGCTTCGTATTTATTCTTCATCGTATTCTATCGGATTCTGCTCCATATTTAATCTACATTCGATCCTAACTCATCTCTCTCTTTTCTTTCTTTCTTTCTTTCTTTCTCTCTCTCTCTCTCTATATATATATATATATATATATATATATATATATATATATATGTGTGTGTGTGTGTGTGTGTGTGTGTGTGTGTGTGTGTGTGTGTGTGTAGAAAGGTTTAAAGAAATTTGAGTAACAAGGAAGAAAAAGGATCAAAAGTATCTCCCCATGACGTAATGAATGCCATGTTTGCCAAGTCATTACTTCTGCTGTAATTTTGATTCCCACTGAGTGCTCTATGTATATGACCTTTTACCAGACTACGTTAATCCCGATATCTCTTCTAAATTGGAGAAAAAGAAGGAAAATGCTTTCTAAAAAATCCTGAAAAATTAATAGTGAAAATAAGCGAAAGAGAAAAAGAAAAGGAAAGAAGGAGAATTGGTAGACGAACTATGGGAAAGATGTTCGAGAGAGTAGATGGGAATTTGTTGGGGGAGATGGATTGCCAGGAAGTATGCCGTAGGAGAGCTTTTAGCTGCGAGCAGACTCACTCTCCGCCCACGTGATTGGCGTCTGTCATTCTGGAAGAATGACTAGTGCAAAGCGCTGGACCGAGAGCAGGCAGCCCATCGACCACATTGGATAGGGTTGCCTGCCCTTTCGGTGTGGAAAATGGCGATTGAAAAAGCGATTTATAAGAAAAGGAAGAAATGAAACAAACAGAAAAGAAGAATGAAAACAGGGAGAAATTGTAGAGCGAGGGGTAGAACTGGAGAAGGAAACACAAAGCTAACAAGAACCGGAGAGGGACAAGCGATGAGAGCTGCTTTGTAGTTGAAATAGTTGCGCTTTACAAACAGGTACAATGATCTGGCCTTGATGTGGTTGTGGTGCTTGCTTATCGCAACGACCCAAAGAGCTATACGGATGGGAATATTTCTACGGGTATGTCGGAGGGTAGGGATCAGACTAAATGAGAATCAGATGAAGCCATCTGATATAGCATGGTTGTTATGCAAACTGAAAAATCATACCATATAGCCAAAGCTGTGCCGGTAGATAATGAACTTTTGAAAAAGAAAATCTATCTATCTATCTATCTATCTATCTCTCTCTCTCTCTCTCTCTCTCTATATATATATATATATATATATATATATATATATATATATATATATATATATTGCTTCTATCTAGTTGATGGTCCTGAAAGTTCTCAGCCAGGACAAGTAATGACTAAGGTGGAACCCTGAAATGTAGTGCTATTTCCTGTAACCACCTTGCAATTCTACACACTTTTTTATCCTTTTCTAAAACATAATTATTATTATTATTATTATTTACTAATAGTTCATCCAATACATGGATGAATAGCCACTCAAAATAGAAAGTTACTGATATAATAAAGGAGGGGTGAGTGGAGAAGTAAGAGCGAATTGTAAGGACGAGTAAGATAGATATCGGTCGACCCTGGACTTAAAGATGTTAATTATCAAGGAAGCATCCTCTCGGGAGTTTGTTCCACAAAGTAACGGTTCTGGGAAAGAAACTGTCTTTATCAAAGGTTCAAGAAGTTCTAGTTATGAATGTCTGAGCTGGTGGAACTAAGGAATGTAACTCGCCCGAACATGTTCCATACTGATAAGCGACAAGTTTGCCGGCGTTATTTCTGTGGGTTAAATGTTACAGGGGGGGATAATTCATCACCCACAAGGTCGTGTAAAAGTAAGTGAGGACTGAGAAGCAGCAGACCAAATCTGACAACCGTACTCCATTCTTGATCTGATCTGACTCTTATAAAGATAGTGCATGGCAACAGAAATGAACCAACTATTCTCCCAACATCTTTTGCCATGGCCCGAATATACACGTTTCATTTGAGACTGGGACTGATCATTAACCCTAGTAGCTAGGAGCCTCTTTCAAGGTATGCTCACTCATCTGGATTGGGTGCACGGTGACGGAGAAATATTACGAGTTTTGTTTTGGATGTATTGAATAGCAGCAAGTTAATGTTGTCTAGGCTTTCGACATTCTTAAGTCATCATCAGGGTTGGTAGAGACATTTGGCGAATTTCGTAGATGTTTACCTATCTTTCGGTTCACATTTCTTTTCGGTCTTTTGAACATGAGTAAAGGTTTGTTTCTTGTTTCCTGTTTCGGATTAGGTTTCCGGTTATTTCTAGAGTCTCTCCTTCAACTCAATACTCCTAACGATTCCGCCTGAATTCAGAAGTCAAATTTTAATTTGTGAATGAAATTTCACTAATTAAATTTCGACCTATTCAAATCGAGAATTAACTATCTTTCCTGTTATCTTGTCCTTTATTACGTTAATACAATTCCATATAGTAAGTCTCTACTTTGAGTGGCCCTTGGGCTTTGCACTGAGTGAACTTTAGTAAAAAACAAACAAAAAAATACCGAGTGTTATAACGTAAGCAAGGTGGGATGTGTTTTTTAATACATTTGAGGATGCGGACTCTTTTAGTCGGAGAAGGATTATTCGCAATTTGAAAAAAAAATGTCATTAAAAATAATCGACACAAAATGTCTGTTGTTTTCACACACACACACACACACACACACACACACACACACATATATATATATATATATATATATATATGATGAAATAAAAGAACAAAAAGGAAACGTATATCAATCTAACATGTTTCACTTTTATTAAAGTTTCGTCAGAGACTGAGAGGAAAAAGACAGAAAACACTGACATTTTCAATTATAATTGGGTCAATTCTCATTGGCCAGACGCGTATCACGGGTATTAACATTATACACCAACACACCCATCATGAGATGCATCAATATATTAGGAAAATACCTCAAAAAGTCCAAAGAAGAGCTTCCTCTACCCATCCACAAAATTATAAAAATATGCAGTGGTATATCGTAAACTCACAAACTAAAACGATCTAATCAACTTCTATTTCCCTCATAACCAAAAACTAAAATCTGGACTAGTCCTAGGATTATACCTCAGAGTCCTTAGGATATTTACACAAGAATATCTAAATGAAGAAGAAAGATATTTTGAGAAAACTTTCAAACTTCTCCACTACCCACATCATTTTTTCCTCAACGCAAAATAAATATAAAATTCAAAAATCCTTAAAACAGACTGCACTAATAACACTTCTAACAAAAAATTACATACAATTCATAAGCCTAACTTTCCAATACTCTTTCCACTAAACTCGTAAACAAATCAGACATTCCCTAATACTAGGATCGTTACCACTACCTCCAAGACAATCGGAGATATAATTAGAAAGAAAAATAAACCCAACACCAATTCAAATGCCGAGATTTATCAAATAAATTGTTTACAATCCAAAAATGTTTATGTGGGGGCGACATCACGTAATCTAAAAAGCAAGCATCTACGAACACAAGAGAGACTTGCGTTTGACAATCGATCTAACTCCTCCTCGTTTTGCATTGAATCGATGCTGGGCATAAGTTAGATTTCACTAAATCCACAATCTGAATGTCTAAAAGTTATATATATATATATATATATATATATATATATATATATATATATATATATATATATATATATTGGGCGTGCGAGTAAACGTTATTGTAATACTACTTTGTTGTTATATAACTTCCAAATCATTCAAACATTTACCTCTTTTCAAATTTCTTTTATTGTTTTCAAACAAAAAATAGGTGGATTAGAATCAAGGTAGTATCGTGGATGGTCTACGTCTTCCAACTACAAATTCTTCAATATATCCATCGTCTTGCCTGTCTTGCCTATTAGCAACTTCCGTTACTATTTTTCTTTTAATGTTTCTTTAAACAGCATAGGGAATTAGATCTCTATTTTGTATTAACAGTGTGACCGTTCCAAAGATAATCAGTCATCTTATTTAATATCATAATCAGTCATATTTAACGACGATGATAGTAGTATTGAAAATGACCATCAGAGTTTTGATAATGAAGACAACGAATTTTATGGATTTGAAGATGAATAAAATTTTAATGGTAACTCTAATGTTTCGCTCAATTGTAATAATTGCTTGATTTTTATTTTTTTTCTTACCTTTGGATATAATAAAGTTTTTATAGGCTCATGTTCTTTTTTTCCTATTATTTTTAGTTTAATTGTAATCATGGCTTGTTTAACCCAAATAATACCTCAGAAATATAGCCTAGGCTGTAAAATTTAGTAATAATTTTACTAATTGCTAATTTTTCCTTGATTTTCCTTGCTGAAATTTGGGTGAGTCTTATACAAACGTGCGTTTTATATGTCATCAGGTATGGTAATACCGGATATTTTATAAACCTATATTTAATGGCGATTTTTGTTGTTGTTATAAATCTATAATTAATACCAGATTATAGTTAATGGACTACCTGAAGTTAAGCAACATCGAGCCTGGTCAGTACCTAAATGAGTGACCGCTTGGGAATGTCAAGTGCTTAAGATTGGATGTGCGAGTGGGGTAATGTATAATGGCTCAGAGTTGTTAATCGGAGAGCCAAGTCCTAATTCCCGTTGGGGTCAGCATATTCACATACGCTCAAATATCCTTTTTCCCCAGATATGAATTAATTAGTAATAATTGTATCACTAAACCGTTATTATCTAAAAAAAATTCTTAAAATCTAAAAATATTTTTGTCTTTAAATAACCCGCAAAGGGTTGATATGCCGTAGAAAATGAATGATTCAATCAATTGATGAATTATTTGTCGAGAATACAGTAGGTGTGGAGTAAAGGATGGTAGCTAATAGACAAGGTGACTTGGGAGCCACATTTTGATTCTTGGGAACACCCTAATCCGTCTAAGCCGTTAGGGATACGCTACCTGAAGGTATTTCTAACTATAATGGTATGCTTTGCTTATGTCAAAACCTGTTAACATATTTGCGCATATTTGGCTGTGGTGCATGTGCCTGGTATTTCCTAATCAGGCTGGATGTCATCATAGATATATTGGGATTCGTATATTTATACCCTAGCGACACATTTTTTTTTTTGCGTGTTGCTCTCTCACTAGTATCAGTAATCATTTGGGTGAAAAAAAAAAAAAAGAAACAGCGAAGAAAATTGGGATTTGAAAATGGAGCCATGACAAACAGCGCGCCTTCACGAAACAGAACGGATTTTTCGAAAACTATTTGATACAACCTGCCAATGACCAGTTTATTTTCTTAAGATGCAAGTGTAGACCCGAAAAGAAACTTCTTACCATCAACGAACACCGTATTCTGTGCGGAAGAAGCGAAATAGTAATAAATAATTATTATTACTATTAATAATGTTAATAAAACTAATTTTGTGATAGTCCATTGAGAAAATAATATAATATTTTGATGACGGTTTGCCCTTTGCAAGAGATTAAAATTATAGTCAAATTTTTACTGAATATTTCGCATAGTCTGAAGAATTAGGTCGTTGGTTCATATATTTGAATGGCTTTCTAAATTTAGATTTGCTTTCAGCTGAAATCTCGTTGAATCAAGCAGAAAAAAGACTGACAATAAATGAAATTAATATAAAAACGCAGGTAGTATACAGACAAGCGTAATCCTAAAGAGGTATGAGAAGAGAATAACAGAATGGAATAATTTAAAAAGTGAAGGATTGAAGTGAATAATGGAATACAAAAATAAATGATGGAAGAGAATAAGGGAATGTATATTGAAGAGAGATAAAGTAATGAAAAGAATAGGAGACAGACAAAAAAGAAGCGAAGAAAATAAAGGAATGCAGAGAATAAGAGTGTAGAAAAAAAAGACAGTGAACAGAATAAAAGTATGAAGAGAATGAGAGAATGAAGTAAATATAGGAGTGAAGAGAATGAGGCAATAAAGGCTATAAAGTTGTGGATAGAGATAAAGTAATGAAGAGAACCGAAGAATAAATAAGAGGAAAAGAAAATGAAAGAATAAAGAGCTGTGAAAAGATTAAAGAAACGAGGAGAACAAATAAATGTGTAAATAAGGGAGTGAAGAGAATAAGGAATGTCGAGAATGAATCAGGGAAGAGAATAAAGGAATGAAGAGAATAAAGTTGTGGAGAAATTAAAGAAATTAGAGAACAAATAAATGAGTAAATAAGGAGTGAAGAGAATAAGGGAATGTCGAGAATGAATCAGGGAAGAGAATAAAGGAATAAAAAGAATAAAGTTGTGGAAAATTAAAAGAAATTAGGAGAACAAATAAATGAGTAAATAAGGGATAATAAGGGAATGTCGAGAATGAATCAGGAAGAGAATAAAGGAATGAGAATGAATCAAAGAAATTAGAGAATAAATGAGTAAATAAGGGAAAGAGAATAAAGGAATGTGAGAATGAATCAAAGAAATTAAGGAAGAAGAGAATAAAGTTGAGGAAAATTAAAAAATTAGGAGAAACAAATAAATGAGAATAAGGGAGAATAAGGGAATGTCGAGAATGAATCAGGGAAGAGAATAAAGGAATAAAGAGAATAAAGTTGTGGAGAAATTAAAGAAATTAGGAGAACAAATAAATGAGTAAATAAGGGAGTGAAAATGTCGAGAATGAATCAGGGGAAGAGAATAAAGGAATAAAGAGAATAAAGTTGTGGAGAAATTAAAGAAATTAGGAGAACAAATAAATGAGTAAATAAGGGAGTGAAGAGAATAAGGGAATGTCGAGAATGAATCAGGGAAGAGAATAAAGAAATGAAGAGAATAAAGTTGTGGAGAAATTAAAGAAATTAGGAGAACAAATAAATGAGTAAATAAGGGAGGAAGAGAATAAGGGAATGTCGAGAATGAATCAGGGAAGAGAATAAAGGAATGAAGAGAATAAAGTTGTGGAGAAATTAAAGAAATTAGGAGAACAAATAAATGAGTAAATAAGGGAGTGAAGAGAATAAGGGAATGTCGAGAATGAATCAGGGAAGAGAATAAAGGAATAAAGAGAATAAAGTTGTGGAGAAATTAAAGAAATTAGGAGAACAAATAAATGAGTAAATAAGGGAGTGAAGAGAATAAGGGAATGTCGAGAATGAATCAGGGAAGAGAATAAAGGAATAAAGAGAATAAAGTTGTGGAGAAATTAAAGAAATTAGGAGAACAAATAAATGAGTAAATAAGGGAGTGAAGAGAATAAGGGAATGTCGAGAATGAATCAGGGAAGAGAATAAAGGAATGAAGAGAATAAAGTTGTGGAGAAATTAAAGAAATTAGGAGAACAAATAAATGAGTAAATAAAGGAGTGAAGAGAATAAAAAATGTCGAGAATGAATCAGGGAAGAGAATAAAGGAATAAAGAGAATAAAGTTGTGGAGAAATTAAAGAAATTAGGAGAACAAATAAATGAGTAAATAAGGGAGTGAAGAGAATAAGGGAATGTCGAGAATGAATCAGGGAAGAGAATAAAGGAATAAAGAGAATAAAGTTGTGGAGAAATTAAAGAAATTAGGAGAACAAATAAATGAGTAAATAAGGAAGTGAAGAGAATAGGGAATGTCGAGAATGAATCAAAGAGAATAAAGGAAAAAGAGAATAAAGTTGTGAGAAATTAAAGAAATTAGAGAACAAATAAATGAGTAAATAAGGGAGTGAAGAGAATAAGGGAATAGGGAAGAGAATAAAGGAATAAAGAGAATAAAGTTGTGGAGAAATTAAAGAAATTAGGAGAACAAATAAATGAGTAAATAAAGGGAAAGAGAATAAGGAATGTCGAGAATGAATCAGGGAAGAGAATAAAGGAATAAAGAGAATAAAGTTGTGGAGAAATTAAAGAAATTAGGAGAACAAATAAATGAGTAAATAAGGGAGTGAAGAGAATAAGGAATGTCGAGAATGAATCAGGAAGAGAATAAAGGAATGAAGAGAATAAAGTTGTGGAGAAATTAAAGAAATTAGGAGAACAAATAAATGAGTAAATAAGGGAGTGAAGAGAATAAAGGAATGAATCGAGAGAATGAATCAGGAAGAGAGAGAAAATAGAATAAAAAAGTAAATTAGAGAACAAAAATAAGGGAGGAAGAGAATAAGGGAATGTCGAGAATGAATCAGAAGAGAATAAAGAATAAAATGAGAATAAAGTTAAAGAAATTAGAAACAAATAAATGAGTAAATAAGGGAGTGAAGAGAATAAGGGAATGTCGAGAATGAATCAGGGAAGAGAATAAAGGAATGAAGAGAATAAAGGACTGAAAAGAGATAAAATAATGAAGAGAAGAAAGAAATGAAAAAATGAAGAAGTGGGTGAATAACTGAATGAAGAGAATAAAGCCGTGAAGAGAATAAAGGAAAGAACGGTGGAATAAAAAACAGAGATGGGTTTGGGAGGAAATAAGCAGGTGGAATAAAATGAGATGGGTTTGGGTGGAATGGTAAATAGGTGGGAGAGAGGAGCAGACAAGAAATGGTGGGGGGGAAACAACTAAGAGAAAATCTTCAGAAAGACGAAGATATTTTAATGTGGCATCAATAACCACGGCATAAATATTTATCCGCGCATTCCTGCTGTTGACTTCCTGTTAAGTTTTAAAAGAGTAGAGAATAGGCTGTTGTCAGTGACTTCCGGTTACATCATATGATGTTCTGAAAGCCACTAGTGAGGCCGCTGACCCTCTTCACGCTATGTCCCACCGACACCTTTTCCTCACCATTACCAACTTTACATTATGACAAGAGATCTAAGGCTCATTCAGATAATGACGAGTTGGTGAATGGAAGAGAAGCCATAAAATACACTGGCATGCCAAAAGTCATGGGATAGCAGTATGTTTGGGTAATGGTAAGTGGCACCACCTTACCTTGATGTCATAGAAGTGTTCAGATCTACATTATTTACATTATTCGGACTATTGTCCTTGTCTTTGTCACCATATTTATCACAATGTTTTGGCCGTTGTACGCTCCGGCCCTCTTCAGGTGGTTGGAATGTCGAACTGAACTCTTTATTTCGCTCACTGGGGTAGACTGTTCTAGTTCCACGTTTGATGGATGTCAGTTATCAGTTACCTCCTGTTAATTTCCCTCTGAAAGTTCTCCACTGCTTTAACCGGGTATTGAACTTATCCACTGTGCCATGTATCCTTGTGTTCAGATCTATATTAAATTTCTTCTGATATTTAGTGACAATATGGTGGGAATTATTGGAATTCGATTGGGACATGATAGTAGGTACCAGACAGACTAGACATTCTTTTTCTTCTTCTTTTGTCGTGTCCCTTCAGGACGTGGGCGATCATTGTCCTCCCCAATCTCCTATCCCTTATAGCTCTTAGCAACGTCTCTTACTCGCTCTCAAGCCATCCATTCACACAAGCTCCTCAACTATGCAACTCGTTGCCTTCCCCAGTCACTTTTGCTTTTATGTGAGTGCCACATTCTCCAAGTCATTATCATTCTCTTTATCATTATATAGACATTCTTGAAGTTGCGAGGTTATTTGATATACCTCAGTCTAGATCGAAATAATATTAGCGAGATTGATTTACTGCCTACCGGAGACCGCTGACTACGGGTCCTTAATGATCGTGACCAGAGTCGTTTGGCCCGAATTTTCTGCAGTAAAAGTCAAGTGACGTTAGCGTATTTCACACCCGCATTCAAGGCAGGAAAAGTAATGTTAAGTTTTGAATTTCTATATTTCCTTATTTGTATTAACGTAGCTTCAACTTAATAGGTAGATGAAAGCTAAAATTCAAGTTTTATATTCTAGCTAACATCAATAGTAACGAAACTCTTGGCGAATATATTGAAACGTTTGCTTTGGGTCAGAATATTGATTCCCTAGTATAAACGTGCTGCTCCCTTGTTTTGGGTCTATGATTAAAATGTAGTATCTTCTTTGATGTGTTCTGAAGGATTGCAGTGGGAATTCGTGGACAATAACGTCAGTGACAGTAATCGCTGGGGTTGGGCAATTTTGGGGCCTTGGCGCATATGTACGCATTTGTTTACTCCGTGTGAAGAAAAAACATGTTGAAAAATCCTACCCATAGGAAAGGTAAGTTAAATGCAAGACAAAAATGTCGATTCCTTTCCCTTCAAACTTACCCTTCAGACTAGGGTTAAAGTGTAAAAGAAGTCTTACCTTCCTTTTAAAATTATCAGGGTAACCCACATCCCCAGGGTCCCAAACTTGCGATAGCTTTTCCCTTATCGCATCAAAAGAGCGGTGGTCGAAAATCGAAAAAAATAAGATAAAAAAGTAAATGGAACAAACTTGGTCAAATTTAATAAAACCCCTCACGTTTTCTGTAATAAAAGAAGCAGCCAGCATTAAATAAGGTATTTTTCTTCATAGGGGGTCGTATATTGAAGTGTGTTTAAACAGAAATATAAATAAAAATTTGACCATTTAAATGACGTCACCTTTAGTGACTAGAAATGCAAATGAGAGAACGTCGCAATTAAACAAAAAAACAGTTGCGTAAATTTACACAAAACACAATCCTTGAAAATGAATGTAGTGGCATTCGAAAGTACTCGAGGAAAATGATATAAAATAAATATGAACTTTAGCAAACTTACTAATAACTTAAAACAACTAATTCGGAAATTTGAAAAAAATTAACAAAAGACATAACTTGTCGATATTATTTAACCAAACATGTCTGAAAGAAGTATTGTTGGCGAAATACAACTCATATGTACAGGGTGCGATAGATAAGTTGTCGCCTTTTTATATTTTTAATTTCGCGCATGCTAGTTTGTTTTTGATTTTGTCGACTGTAGAGCCGGGTCAGTTGGGAACCGTCTGTGAGAAAAAAGTTTACCATAACGCAGTTTACTCTGCCAGAAATTTGGGAACTGCATGCTTTACTGCTTGGCATTCGCACCGGAATCTTCAATAAGAAAATTTCAGAGTGTTTGGATGTCAATCTGAGTGTTCAGAAACAGTTGGATGATATATCCAGTCAACAACATGGTGTTTGGAGTGATCAATAGTGATGACGACGTTAAGACTCCATCCATCGTCCTACATGGCCTCTGGATCAATACGGGTGCCTACGTCAAGTTCTTTGAGAAGGTAGTCCTGTCTTAAATCAAGGGCGTGGCTGATGAAAGACACCATGTCTGGCAAGAGGACTCTGCACCATGTTTTACAAACAGGGGAACCCAGTCATTTCCGCGATCCCATCACCCCTTACATCTGGCCAACTAACTCCCCAGACTGCAACCCACTTGATTATTATGGGTGGGGCACAGTTGAGCAAGAGACCAATAAAACTCTTTGCAACACCAAAGGCAAGAATTATGGCAGCATTCACCAACAAGAGGACCGTTCAGAAGAGTGGTAGGAGATTCATCTGGAGGCCATGGATTAAGCCAATGGCGTTTTTATTGAACAAATTAATTCTTTAGTATTTTAAAACATTTTTGTGTAATTTTGGTAAATATATCTGTTAAGACGTCAGTGTTATTTTCATTTTTGCATAATTTAGACGGTAATTTATCCATCACACACACTATATATGTGTGTGTGTGTGTGTATGTGTGTGTGTGTGTGTTTATATATATAAAAGTGAAAATTGAAGTCAACACTAAGAAGCGACAGCCTGTTTCATGCTAGACGCATTCATCAGGCGGCCTGACTTTTATATTTACACACGTTCTATCTCTGATATTGAGCACTTAAATATAGCACATCTTAAAAATATATTTCCTCATATATATATATATATATATATATATATATATATATATATATATATATATATTGGTAATTGGTAGGGATAATTACAAGGGGGACATTAATCCCGATACAACGTAAGTTGCAGAGCAAAATAATAATAATAATAATAATTCAAGAAAAGCCTTAAAAATCCATCTTGGTTGAAATTTATTTCATGAATGTATTTAAATGTTCATCTATTCAGACCGAAGGATTTTAAAAAACAAAACAAAAAAATCTAAAAAACCATCGGTCTGAAGAGATGAAGATTTAAATACATTCATGAAATAAATTACAATCGAGATGGATTTTTAAGAAATTTTCATGAATTATATATATATATATATATATATATATATATATATATATATATATATATATATATATAATAAAAACATATATATATATATATATATATATATATATATGTTTGAATAAAAACAGGTTCCATGTAATAAGTTATTTCACCACAACCCTTTTCGAGGGCTCTGGATCATCAGACTTTCCTTCCAAAAGTTAAAATGAAAAAAAAAAAAAGTTTGTGGTGAAATAATTTATAACATGGAACCGTAAAGTGATCTGTTTTTATTCAAACATATTTGCTCTGAACTTACATTGAGCTCTCTGGATATCATCCTCTTTGGGTCTACCCATACGGATTACCTACTTTTGCATAAACTAAATATATATATATATATATATATATATATATATATATATATATATATATAATTGTGTATTTGGGCAGCAATCCCTCTTTTATACAAGTTTCATTAAATACAAGTACTGCGGTTAAGTTTTTTATTTAATTTTTCATGTGTTCTTACAATTTTCTTTTTTCTGGACATAAATTCTATAGAAATTGTCCAAATCTTTTGTATATCTGAGTGCTTTCGGCTAACCTTATAGCCATTATCAACGATGATTTTATTTTTACTTTTAACTGAATGAATGTATTGTCTTTAAGTATGTATCTGGTGTTATAGGAATGTTTTATTTTCCAAATACGGTCAGCATATTGTGGCCATGCTCATAGTTGATATCTGTTTTAATAATAAGCTTCCATTTTGATGAAGGTTGAATAAAGGGAAACATGTTAAATTTATGAATGTTTCCTATCAGTCCCTTATTCTTCTCATATCACACACACACACACACACACACACACACACACACACACACACACACACACACACACACACACACACACACACACACACACACACACACACACACACACACACATATTCATATATATATATATATATATATATATATATATATATATATATGCAGTTACACACACATACATATATATATATATATATATATATATATATATATATATATATATATATATATATATATATGTGTGTATGTGTGTGTGTGTGGCGGTTTATATGTGTGAATAAAGACGTGTTGCTACAAAATACTCGAACCAAAAAATTAATTTTAAATAAACCTATGCTACAAAAAAGTTTAACCTGTAATGAAGTGATTGAACCATTAAATGCCCACTGTTTTTATTTTAAGTGATTTAAGATTTTAATCGACATTGATGATTAATAGAAACGATTGTGATGGCGATAAATCTAATGCAGAACAGACAACAAGAAAAGAAAAAAAAATCTAAAATGTCTAATACCATTTTTAATAAAAACTAGAAAAATCGTATGTTCCTAATTCAAAAGTGCAATCAGATTTCAAGTAATGATAAAAAAAAAAAAATCACGAATTATTCTACAGTAAAAAAAAGAAACTTACCTCTACATTTAATGCATATATATTTTTTATCACTCACGTGTTGGTAAATAGTGACAAAAATCTCCCATCCGAACAATAGCAAAACTTGGCACACACAAAGATCAGTCAAACGTGTTGTTGACATCACAGTTTGAAAATAAACATCACTGGAAAAAAAAGGTATTTTTAAACCAGCAGCGAATGAGTTGATCGTTTCGACTTTCTCTTTTCTGTAAAACATTTCACTAATTTCTATAGCAAACAAAAAATTGCGATTTTTTTTTCTTTTTAGTAAAGTGGGCTGGAATCAATAAATATGTGATGGTCTGTTTATATTTAAGTGTGTTTAATGCACCTGCATGCTTGGAATGATCTATCTATCTATCTATCTATCTATCTATATATATATATATATATATATATATATTTATATATATATTTTATTTTTATTTTATTGGAATCGCATTAGTTTCTACGCTAGTGTAATATATTTTAAAATTTTGAAAACTTTTTTATCTATTTAAATTTAGCACAATGCTATGTTGTAGATAATTCAGAAGATACCTATCTATGAGTTGAACACAAGCATGCTGAGAACGAGTTGCTTACAAATGTTCTACCAATCCAAGGCCCAATGAACACGCAAAGTATGCATTGATACTGTGAAAATCTGGCAATTCTAGAGAATAGACCTAAGATCAGGACCATACATAATATCAATGATCATCGCAAAATGAATAGCAGCACAATGAAGTATATGAGCGAGTTCTTAATCCGGATGCCCGTAAGAGCCAGTTGGTTAATACTTCCGGGTCAGCGATCACTGAACATTTGATAAATTGCAGGGATTGTGCGAAGGATTTCAGTCCGAATTGGTTTACTGTACTGTCCAGTTCGCACTCTCCATTTCATTTGCGGGCACTTGAGTCTGTATATTCGGTCCAGGGAGCCGTCTCTTTGCAAGCAAAAAGACTGTCTCCTTGGGCTTCACGTTATTAGACTCTAGTGTGTATCATACATTCCCTTCACACTCCCCATTTTTATTCCTCCTTTGTGCTGTGCAAATTCGCGCGGTTTGAATTTTTTTTCCCTCATGCCATTAATCATTTCATTTTTTAATGTTTTAATTGTATGTTGGGTGTTTGTGTGAATTAATTTATATTGCAATAATTGTTAAATTGTTCCCCGTCGACCCTGATGAGCTTGGGAACGAAACCGGTTGGTCTATTCTGTAAGCGTTATCATCTATTTTTTATTTTCATAATGCCTTTAGGAAATAATTTGTATCTATTCCTTGCAATATATATATATATATATATATATATATATATATATATATATATATATATATATATATATATAATGAAATGGATTAAGTCTGGCAATTATTTATTATATTTTCTATTTATACATTATTTTTATAGATACAATTGCTGTTTATATTATTGATCAAATGACGGTTTCCGTATAGGAATACAGTTTCGATTCTTGTCGGGGAACGCATATTTTCTACGAAATTTCTCGAAAATTCAGGGGTGGGGGATATAATTAATACTGCTTTATTAAAAACAGAGCATTTACTTTAATAAATTGTATCTATGAAAATAACATATAAACAGAAAATATATTAAAATAATTGTCGGAATTAATCCATTTCATATGTTGTCATTGTTAGAATTAAGATATGTTTCGTGAGCAGAAATGATCGATCGAGAAAAATCGTCGAAGACTGCGTTGTTTATAAACAGCAATTTGGACTTAACTAAACATAAGATTCTTCAGACTACAGGGTATAGCACGCTTGATCAAATGATGGTTTCCGTATAAAAATACAGGTTCGATTTCTGTTGGAGAACGCATATATTCTATGAAATTTCTGCAACATTCAGGCACGTAAATGTAACTAAGACAGTTTAATTTAAAACAGAGCATTTACTTTTAATTTTATTTAAACTGTATCTATAAAGTAAGGTATAAACAGAAAAGACATCATATATATATATATATATATATATATATATATATAGAGAGAGAGAGAGAGAGAGAGAGAGAGAGAGAGACAGACAGAGACGGAAAGACTGATAAGGTAACTTACTTTATTGCCTCTCTTATCGACAAAAATCCAAACGAATTTTCCATATATAAGTTTTTGACATTTGTCTTTCATTCCATCCTGCAGATAATGGATCCTAACAGACGTCATTGGCAAAATGATTTCTCCCTTTGTCTCATTATCTCCAATTTTGTTTCGTATACGTTTATAGTTCATACTAAAACGAATATATATATATATATATATATATATATATATATATATATATATATATATATATATATATATGTGTGTGTGTGTGTGTGTGTGTGTGTGTCGCGACTCCGGAGGTCGGGCTTGTCAGGCTTAGCACGAGTTGTCAACATTGAAGTATATCTATTTTAAACCAACAGAAATTATTCCTAGTGCGTCGTTTTAATTCTTGACTTCAGCTCGCTCCAGAATTAATAGTTTTAACTTCGTGCCTCAAAATATTGACCGAAATACATTTCTTTGATATTGTTCATAATAAAGAAGAAAGAAAAAAAAAGAAAGAAAAAAAAAACAAAGAAAAAAAAGTCAGCCAAAAAAGAATAAGATAAACTTAACGTGGCTAGTCGGGCTGAGTAGGTCTGAGCCTGATCGAAGCTGGGAACATAATTAATATTAAATGTCTTTCTTGCTTTAATTTTATAAATAATCTTTTTAAAATCTCTAATGACATGTATGCGCTGTTTTTCAAAGAACACATTTTTATTTCAGCTTATTCTTTTCAAATGTCCATTTCAAATAATTTATTCCGTTCAGTACAAGCATTTTTTTTATTGGAATATATCTTTTGAGAAAGGGCAAATTAAATTTATGTCGACCTTAAATTCGACGAAAATGAAAGTGGCAGCCTTAACGTTAACGTGAGGAATGTGACTGGGGAAGTGTTAAGCAGTACTAATCATAAACCTGTACAATAAATTGAATTAAAAATTCACAGAGAGATACATAAATACACTAACGCATAGACATAAAGTACACACACACACACACACACACACACACACACACACACACACACACACACACACACACACACACGAGATAGACACACCGGTTTTTTTTTAAAAATCATATTTGACTTTGTTTCCATTCTTTTTTCTTACATGTCTGGAAACATTTTTTAAAAATATGTTTATTTTTATAGAATTATTACAATTAATATTAAAATACCAAAATAGTTTTTTTTTTATTTCATACAAAAAGATTTTTAAAAAAATTATATATTTTAGTTAGAGTAAATGGATCATTTTAGCATCTAAGTTATACCAATAGTATGTTTTGTTAAAGATTCATGATTGGTAACAAAAGTTCAAGACAAATGCTTGCTGTTTCGAGAATAAAACATGTATACGAATAAAAAAAAGAGCAAAGAGTACCTTAAAAATAAAAAATAAAAAAATATAGCGCAATTTAAACTTTTTCTAAAATGTAATAAAAAAAATCCAAGCGATTCCGTTTACACAATTACACCTGTCGATCTTCCTACAGTAAAAGCTAGTAGCTAGCTTTTACGACACGAGGATCCACAGGTAAATATATATAACATGTTTTCAAAATGTGGCGATAGGAGATCTTACATGTTTGTCCCCGGAGATGTCATTAGTTTTTAGAACCACCTGAATACTTGTCATCATAGAAAATGTTGAAATGTTTTTTTCCATGACTGATTTAAGACAGTATCAATGAAATCGTTGTAATTAAAATTGTTCGATAGACTTAAATATATATTTTTTATTTTTTTTTTTTTCATAAACGGTATGTTATAATTTTTTTTTAATATCATGTCATTTCAGAACGTAGGCGATCATAGGTCTTCGCATATTCTTCTTCTTTAGGTTTGCCTATCGTCTGGTTTAGACTCCTCCTCGATCTCTTGAACAGGGGAAGAGTCTTATCTCTTGTTTCCTGTTTAGGATTGTGTTTCCGGTTCTTTCTAAACCCTACTTCAACTCTATAGTCCTAACACGCTACATTATGAGTACGCCAAGAAACCATTCGCAGAGACCCAGGCTCTGGCACACGACCCCAACAGATGGAGGGGAATGGTGGACATCTCAGCACGTCGGCGCCCGAAAAGACTCCTACCGGGGTTAAGGCCGAAAGAAGAAGAAGAAGAAGAAGAAGAAGAAGAAGAAGAAGAAGAAGAAGGGGATGATGGTTATGATGATGATGATGATGGTGGTGGTGGTGGTGGTGGTGGTGGTGTAACGAAAGCGACTAAAATTCGCACTCGGTGGTACGATTTCTCATTTCCAGAAAGCATCATATCTCATTACACCACCCGCACATCCTAAAGGATGCGCAGAATTATGCGAATAAGAGAAAGACCCAGAGAGACGAGATCTAAGGTCTCTGAAAAAGTTCTCAGTCCAACCAAGAAGGGAGTCCAGATAAATTCTGATGCTTAGTCACTGAGCCAGGTTTTAAGATGTGTTCACGACAGATAACCTTTTTAGCACCCTTCGTGATATTTATATACATGTATTTATGATAGATATTCACATTTTATTCTTAAAAAAAAATAACACACATTGAAAAAAAATAGTTCATTTGGTCTACGAGAGACATAGGAGAAACTTTGGTATGAGAAAAAAAATCTTAAAAGTGTATAAAAACTTTTCTCGCGTATTTTGTAAGATAAATACCTTTTTAAATTTTTATTTTTGGGTGGATTACTTTTTAAAAGCTTGTGCAAAGATAGTTACCTAACCAACCCGCTGTTACGATACATTGTATTTAAAAGCGCCTTCGCAGTTAAGGAAAAAAAAATGGTAGAATTTGCCGACTGCAAATTTTATTACGCATTCAGCATACCGTCAAAAAAAACAAAAAAAAAAACAGTTCAGTCCTCGCTAAATTTCATGAGCAATTTCCTTTCGTTTTTCTCCTATGAGATATTTCATCGAAATATATATATACTTACAACTTATATTTATACATCCGCATTAACACACACACACACACACACACACACACATATATATATATATATATATATATATATATATATATATATATATATAGACACATGGTATACTCTAGGCTCCTCCGCTTTTTCGCGGGAAAACAGATAGCGTAATGAAAAAGGCCACAACCTTAACGAAAATAAAGTTTTATCGTCAAAATGTTTATGTTATTATTAAGATGAAAGACCAAATTATTTTTTAATTATTTTTTTAATTTTTTTAATCCTTTCTAACACGTTCGGAATTTTGCTTGAAGTCTTCTTTTGTTTACGTCATCGTGGGGGTATGAAAATAATTTTTTTGCGCTTTTTTTCCGTTGAAAAACATTGATTTGAAAATTCTTGCAAAAATCAAGTCATTTCATGAAATTTTCAAGACTTATTCACAAATGAATGAAATTATTTTTGAAATGTTTTTTTTTTTTTAGAAAATTTGTTCTAATTTGTACATCTGTGCTCTGCTGTTGACATTCTTTCAATTGCATTTAAATCGAGATTTAGAATACATTTTTGCCCATGGTTCCGAAGAGAGCTTATATCACTGGAAGATAAGGTGGAAATGAATTCTTTTATTCAGAATTCTGTACGTATATATTATAAATACTGTAATAGGAAATGGGAAGCACTTATTTGAGGTTTGGTTGTTTTGACTTAAATCGTTTTTCGACCTATGTCGTGACCTTTGCAACCAATTAACGACGTATGGTGAGGTATACCTGTATTCCAGCTATTCTGTTATATATAATACTAAAGGCATCGTTTCCGTTCGAGCACTGAAGTTAAGCAGCGTTGATCTTGATCAGTATTTAGATGGCGAACCACTTGCCAACAATTGGTTCTGTAGATACCATAAATTTATGATATATATATTAACGACTCTTCCACAGTGTTTAAATCAGATTGTTCGAATAGTATGCGGTGAAGTCAAACTACCATTACCTTAACTTTTTCTTGTCATTGAATAGAGGTTGTGCAAGTCCGTTTAAGTTACATAGTAATGGTAGTGTAATGGCTAGCAACATGGAATGAAAAATCAGCGATTCGGGTTCGAATTCAAGTCGAGTTCCTTACATTCATTTACGCGCAAATATCCTGGGGAAAGTTATTTATCTATCTCTTCCTATCCCCTGTGGGTTATATAGTCTTGAGTGGCAATTGATCTAAAAGAAAGAATGCACAAAATTCAAAACCTGAGAGTGGTCATTTGGGGATCTTGTGGTACACTATCTGAACTATTTCTTTTTATACGGCTTTTCCAAAAAATGTTGTTGGTGCTCCACAGGCCTTGACCACTATAATCAAATCATATATGTGAAAAATGTTAATAGGGTGTAAGAGCTGAGTTGCTGTATCCACATACGTCGAAAACGATAGCAGAGTCTAGTATATATACTATTGTTATTTTTAGTGTTTTGCCGTTATACTATATATATCTCGGAAATCTTTCAGTTGAGCACTGTTGAGAGATGGGCGAATTCTATAAACAGCAGCTGTCACCGCTAACGCATCGCTCTTCATTAATGAATAGAACATTCCAGCTGTCTGGCGTTTGTTTACATTCATAAAAACAATACGCTGGAATTCGGCTTTCTCTCTGCCGAAGCGCTGATGGCATGAGGATAGAAACTTCGACTGATATCAAATCGGTTGGGTTTCGATCCTGGCTTGAAGCATTCGGTTTTCTAGTCGCACTGATGAGCTGTGATACAGCGAAACAAGCCTGTATGCGAATGAAATTGTTATATATTGTTATGGGACCTTACCCATAATAACATAACGGACTATTCCATACGTAATAAATACTACGCCTCAAGAGGAAGCAGGGAGTTCCGTCTGAAGTCTGGAGTGAAGTCCGTCAGGAGTCTGTCAGTCAGTCAGAGCGAGCGAGTCAGTCAGTCGAGACAGAGTCAGTCCGAAACAGAGCAAACACTTTTCTATCTCTCTGTATATATTCCTGTTTGTAATATATCTGTGTTATTCCATATCCGCCTTCGAGTTATTCTTTATTGGTTCTACCTTGGACTATCACCGTGGTACAAGGAACCGGACCATAACATATATATATATATATATATATATATATATATATATATATATATATATATATAAGTATATAATTGGCATATACGGAATGAATTCCAATAACCAACAATTACTATTCTTAAAAGAGTGCACAATACAAAGTAGAGCAGATATAATTATTATTTATAAAAAAATTATAACATAAATATGTTATAAAATCACTACAAAAATAACCATTTTGTTGAAAACAAAATGTCTATTTTTGTAGTGATTTTATAAATATATTTATGTTATAATTTTTTATAAATAATAATTATATATATATATATATATATATATATATATATATATATATATATATATATATCACAGCTCATCAGTGTGGCTAGACATCCGATTGCCTCAAGCCAGGATCGAAACCTAATCGATTTGGCATCAATTGGAGATTTTTCCTTGAGCTATCAGCTCCCGGTAGAGAGTATTACGTATTTTAGAATAGACACGCCAATGACTCAGAGTGCTCAATTCATAGAAGAGCTTTTACATCAGCAGTAGCAGTCACTGTTTACAAATTCGCTCTAAATCTCCTTCTAAAGTGCTCGACCGAATTTTATTTTTTCGGGGGCGTATATATGTGTCATCCACAGACAAACTGTTTCGTCGTATCATAGCTCATCAGTGTGATAGACACCCGATTGTCTCAAGCCAGGATCGAAAACTAACCGATTTGGCATCAGTCGGAGATATATGTATGTAATTGTTAGTTATAATTCTTAGTTTAATCCGAGGGATGGGTAGTAAGGAGTTAAACTCAGTGGAAAAAGGTGATTAGACGCTGAGCAATATTAATAAAGATGAAGACGAGTTATCCGTAGACACTGAAAACGGAATGAGAACAACCTAATCCCTTGGATTAAATAGATAATTAAACCAAATAAATCGGCTTCAGCCACTTTCCCACTGCCGTAACCTGGCTTCCCTGTTCCTTATATGGAAGAAGCCATATAATTGTGACATGATTGTAGCATTAACGACCTCGTCTTTGTCTTACCATCAGGCTACTTGAATCGCATACGGTACAATCTCCAATTATCTTGACTGGTTCGTGTCTTTGAAACAACGCTATCTGGTTCTGATGCTTCATGCAAAATATAGAGGGTGATTGAAAAGTAACACCCCGTTTTAAAATACTTATAATTTATTTATTCACTATCCTTTTTACGAGAAATTGATGTTAGAAGAAAGCGTTTAGCGTGATGTTTGATTTTAAAATTCTATATGGGCACCAGATTTCGCTGCCAGGTTCTCGAGCCACCCAGAAATCGCATCAACTGATTTCATCAGAAACTCTTATAATATGGAAGATATAACTTTTTAAATTCGCCCTTCATGTTCTTCCAAAGTCTTGTTTTAGGAGAGTAGACTTTAACCAACCCCAAAGAAAATAGTCACAGGCTGTTAAGTCAGAACTCTTGGCTGGCAACTCATACATAAGATAGGGAGTTACTTTTCATTCACCTTGCATATGGCTGCAAACAATTATGCACATAAAGTTTAACAAATAAAGTATAGGAGAAAAAGAAATTGGACGTAGAACAGACTGTGCCCCAAACCACAAATTGTTACGAAACCAAAACATCAACCTGAAACTCGAGTCATGATCTTTAATAGCCTGGCAAGCTCGGGATTTTTATATAGATGTCATGCACAGCACCAAAACAGTTCAGAAATATCTAAACTTTCAGCTTTTTGCAACCGCTTCCTCCGAACAATGGTGAAAAAAAGCTTTGAGCGAGCGAAGCCTGAAGACATTCAACACCAGCACTTGATAAGACACCAGAAGTGTTGAAACAAAATGACTATTTTTGTAGTGATTTTATAACATATTTATGTTATAATTTTCGAATAAATAATTATATTGGCTCTACTCTGTATTGAGCACTCTTTTAAAAATAGTATTTGTTCGTTATTGCAATTTATTCCGTAAACATCAATCCTATACATATATATATATATATGTGTGTGTGTGTGTGTGTGTGTGTGTGTGTGTGTGTGTGAAAAGTGTATATAAATATAAATAAATATATATATGTATAATTATTTATATATTATATGCGCGGTACTTATTAGACTAATAATATCATACTATGTCTGTCTAATATTATGTACATGGCCATGTTTTTCGAAGAAATGTTGTTTAAACTAAAGCTACTATACGAAGCTTGGAACGGCTCATGATCAAACATAGTAGACATTTGTTGTCTGTTATATTTAACAATATATTCTTTAATAATGGTCTGCTGCCCTATATACTGAATACACACCCACATGTGTGTGTGTGTGTGAAAAGTGTATATAAATATAAATAAATATATATATGTATAATTATTTATATATTATATGTGCGGTACTTATTAGAAAGCTCTCAATATCAGAAATAGAGCTAACATATTTGGTTGGATAGATGTGAGTTTGTGACCCTGGGTTTCACGCTTTAGCGATCGTCAGAGTTTGTCTGACGATCGCTAATGCGAAAAACCCAGGTCACAAATTCACATCTATCCAACCAAATATATATATATATATATATATATATATATATATATATATATATATATATATAACCTTATTTTGCGGTTTAATAATTTCTTTCAATTAATTTAATTTTATAGGACTTCATGGCAAACAATATTCTTTTTAAGAAAATTTATGTTTTTACTTTTTAACAGCGTTTGGTCTTAGGATTTGTTCATATTTCTCGCAAACGCAGGGTGAACTGGAAACTGGATTCTTGGACATAAAAACTTAAAAAAAAGATATGCAAAAAACAATATTGTAATTTTATTAAAATAATCATTAAATTGTTTTTTTAAAATAGTGGGATTATTTTGTATATTAAATAATAAAACTTAATTTTTCCCACAAATTAATGAAAAGTTATTGTAAGGATGGTCCTAAAGTCTTGTGACCCTTACTCACTACATGATAATACCCACACAGCGCGTTGAAATAGAAAATTATATAATGTAGGGGTGACAATAATTTCGGACCACTCCGTACGAAGTGTAATGAAGTATGCAGGTGTAGGCTTTAAGAAAGCTTTATTCTACTGAGGATATTCAGTCACCCACCCCTCACGAGGGCGTCATGTGGCACAAGGCCGGTTTAACGTGGGATCTCCGAGCCCGTGGGCTCGGCCAAAAATATGCCCATTGAACCCGTATAAACAGGTTCAGGGTCGGTTTACCTCCGCGAAAGAGAATCCGCCCTTCGGCGTAGCCTCGTTCGGGTTCCTCCCCGCCCGGTCAGCTGGTCGCCTGACTTCAGACTGAACTCAACCCGACTCGCTGAGCTTTATTCTACTGAGAATACAAGGTTCACGTATTTTGTCCTTTTATAGTCCCAGTAAACAGAAATAGCTCTCTTAAAGAGGAGACTAACAAAATAAGGGGAGACAACTATTGGTTATTCATAACAGTAAGCTACGCGCCCCAGTAAAACCAACTGTACTGTGTACCCTTACCTCTTTGCAAATCTCTCCAAACTTTCGTTTTAGACTGGTCAATGCATGGCTATTTTAGAGGGTGTGACGAACAGCAAGTTACAGAATTTTATATGTAGACTTCAAACTTCACTATAGTAGTTACTTCATATTTGACATTGTTTAATAAAAAAATATGGCATCTATTCTATATATGAAGTGTCCTTTATAATAACATTTGTAGTACTATTAAGATCATGAAATATTAAACGCTTCAATGAGGAAATACTTTTATTTACTTTCAACTTTACCAAAACTTTGGTAATGTTCGCATAAGAACTTTGTTCGATTTCATGATATTGTTGTGTTGCAGACATGCATATATTGAGATATTTTTGCACATTGTAAAGGAACATCTTTGAGTGCATATGTAAGTGCTTTTATCGAAGGTGTAAAAGGCAGTCGAGTAAGAATGCACAATGCTTCTATGTGCATGAATTTCTTTTTATGTATATTTGGGGGGACGTGTCTATTTGTACAATTCTATAAAATCGTATTGAATGATTTGGGTTCTAGCAAGCAGGATTTTTTTGGAGGCGTAAAGAAACATTTTTTAAACGGTCGTTAAAATTTCTACGTTTAGTTATATGCGTTGAATTATTTATTTATTTTTTTAGATTTTTTCCCCGTTTATTTATATCTTTCGATTACGAGATATTTTCATGTTTGTCTGTCTGTGTGTCCGTCCGTATTTCGCCTTTTTTTTTAAAAATGTTTATCGTTTGTTAATTCTTATTTTTTTTTAAATTATTTTTATTTTTAAAATAGTCTTCCTTGATGTATTTTCTTTTATTGTTCTATGATACTCGTTCTGTTTTTATTCAGTATCTCCTTCAATTATTTTAAAATCTTCTTTAATACGTTCTCTTTCATTTTCTTTCTTTGACACTTCTTTCATTCTTTATATTCTTCATTTTCTCTTATTTAATCTTCTTCGTAAATGCATTTTCTTTCATTTCATACTTGGAGAATGCTACTTTTATTCTCCCTCTCTTTCGTCAATTCTTTCTTCTGTAAATTTCTTTCATTTTCCTTCCTCGTTAATCTTTCTTTTCATTTTTCTTTTTTTTAACCAATTTACACTTCTGTCAACTTTTCTTTAATGTGTCTTCTTTCATTTGTTTTATTTGACATTTCTTCTTCTTCTTCTTCTTCTTCTTCTTCTTCTGTGTTTTTTTTTTCATTCTCTTCCCTAAAACTCTTTTCATTCTTCGCCTTCTTCAATTTATACCTTTTAAATTCTTTTTCAATGCGCTTTCTTTCATTTTTCTCTCACGCTTTTTCATTCTCCACCTTGAATATCTCATTTTTTTTTAAGAATAAATTTTCTTCTTAAGTAATCCTTCCTCCATTTTGGTTTTGTAAAGCTTTTCCCATAGTTATTAATTCCTTTAATATTATATTTCTTTCTTCAGTATTTCTTTCTGAATTCTTCTTTAATATTCATGAAAGACATTAACGTCTCATATCCTTGCTGCTTAAACATTTCTAGGATAACACGTCTGTTTTTTTTTATTTCTTCATTCATTCTTATCTTCTTTTTTGATCCCCACCTCTCTCTCTCTCTCTTTCTTTCTTTCTGCTTTCCATTTTTATTTCTTTCTCTACATTTTGTATCATTCAAGAAATTTATTTCGATATTTGCTATACCGCTATTCATTTTCCTTTCAAACAGATGTTGGCGTTACACGATTTTTTCTTAATTTTTTTTTCACCCGATTTCGTTTCGTTTTATTTTTCCTTCGCGATTTCTTACATTTTTTTTTCATTCATTTATTCATTCACTTTTCCTTTTATACTATCGATCAGTCACTTCCCGTATCATTCTTTATTTCTCTCTCTCTCTCTCTCTCACTCACTTTTTACATCCATCTTTCTTCTGCTCACAGACTATTTCTGTTCTTAAACCCGACTAACACCCACTCACCACTTATGCCACATTTCTCCAGTCCCAGGGCCTCCGTCTAAACCTTTTTCTCTCTGTGTCACATGCAAGTGGCATTAACAGCGGCGAACTTTTTCTTTCGTCTTTTCGTGATCGTTCTTGTTTTTCACGTCAACGGAACATTGGCCGACTCACCAGGAAAACAACCCAATACAAATCAACAAATAAAAAAAAATATGAACCACAAACACAGTTTGTTACTCGCCAACAAAAGCAGAATCAATTAATAGGAAAATGCAGGAAGATAGATGCTAGCCTATGTGGCTCAATGTAAGTGGATGTTAATATAAAGGGCACACACACACATACATATATATATATATATATATATATATATATATATATATATATATATATATGTGTGTGTGTGTGTGTGTGTGTGTGTGTGTGTGTGTGTGTGTGTGTGTGTGTGTGTGTGTGTGTGTGTATATCTCCAAGTATAGGACTGGTGTATACGGAATAAATTCCAATAACCAAAAATTACTATTCTTAAAAGAGTGCTCAATACAGAGTAGAGCAGCTATAATTATTTATTGACATCGGAGGTGTTGAAACAAAATGGTTATTTTTGTAGTGATTTTA
Source organism: Acanthosepion pharaonis (assembly GCA_903632075.3). Classification (NCBI taxonomy): domain Eukaryota; kingdom Metazoa; phylum Mollusca; class Cephalopoda; order Sepiida; family Sepiidae; genus Acanthosepion; species Acanthosepion pharaonis. The sequence goes on along the minus strand of CAHIKZ030000513.1, from coordinate 1,818,732 downwards.
TAACATATTTATGTTATAATTTTTAAATAAATAATTTTATATATATATATATATATGTGTATATATTTGTTTGGATAGATGTGAGTTTGTGACCCTGGGTTTCACGCTTTAGCGATCGTCAGACAAACTGATTAATGTTTTAAAAAAATTTGGGTTTATGTAGATTGCGTGTATTGGTGTTATTGTGGAAGTGGTGGGGGAAATTTCGTCGTTTTGTCATTCATCGTACTAACGCAAACATCGATGTATGCAGACACTCGCGCTATTCTATATATATATATATATATATATATATATATATATATATATATATAAAAATCAGTAGGTCAGTTGAATCCGCTACCTTGGTTTCAACTTTACGGTATCCTCAGGTGAAAAAAACTAATGAACGCTATATTTTATAAAAATAAATAAACGAACGGACGACGTTGGGAGTAATAGAAAGGGAGGAGGGGGGAGATGGGAAGAAGTAACGAAAAGAAGAAGAAGAAGGAGGTGGAAGAGAAGAAAATGTCATTATATATATATATATATATATATATATATATATATATATAGAAAGAGAGCGAGAGAGCGAGAGATGGAGTGGAACGGCTCTGCGGGCCACCGCGGGCCACCGCGGGGTTAGATTATCATTTCTTAAATGGGTCTCTGTATTCGGGCAAAGCCCGACTCAGTTGTGACGCTGTCTGCGTTCAGAGAGGCAGCTGGGAAAAAAAATGAAATACTGCATGTCCCAGGGAATGGATGCGTAAAGCTGCACTCCATTGCACTAGAGATGGAGGATCGCTAATCAATACCGGCGGTTGCGGAGGCTGGGCAAGTTTTGTCTTTGGCTCGAGTGTACGCGCTCGATCTCCCCACATCAACCCCGACCTTATTATGTCACATATTGCTGCAGAGGGGAGGCGAGTGTAAATAAAATGACTTTGCTATCACACACACACACACACACACACACACACACACACACACACACACACACATACAGAGGGTGCGATAGGTAAATTGTCGCCATTTTATATATCTAATTTCGCGCATGCGTGTTGATTGTTTTTGATTTTTTTTGACTGCACAGTATAGTAGGGTCAGCTCGGCGCCATCTGTGGAAAAAAAGCGCACCATAACGCACTTCGCTCCTCCACAAATTTGGAAACGGAATGCTGTACTGCTTGGCATTCGTGCCGGAAGATCCAATACAAAAATTTCAGAGTGTTTGGGCGTCAATCTGAGGATTGTGCAGAGGATTCGGAAAGAGTTGGATGAGTCCAATGGTGATTACGAAGGTATGGCAGCTCGGAAAACACACGCCGATCGTTCTGATTTCGAATTTTTTTGCTGAAGGTCTCAGACTCAACACGGAGGCGTACATCAAGTACCTTGAGGAGATAGTCTAGCACTGGGTCAAGAAGATCTCTACTAGACGATGACTTTATGCCTGGCAACAGGACACTGCACCTTGTCACAAAAGCTGTCTGTCAGACGATTTCTGCGATCGCATCACCCCTTACATCTGACCACCTAACTTCCCAGAATATTTGATTATTATGTGTGGAGCGCAATTGAGTGAGAGACCAACTAAACTCCTTATAGCACAAAAGATGAACTGAAGGCAAGGATTATGTTAGCATTCACCAACTTAAACAAGGAGACCGTACAGAAGACATGCAGGAGATTCTGAAGTCTTCTGGAGGCCGTGGTTGAAGCCAATGGCGATTTTAGTGAACAAATTTACGCTTTAGTATTCCAAGAATATTTTTCTGCAAGTTTTGTTAAATAAGGTGTAACCCGGATATAAGAGAGTTGTTGGGACCGGAGAAGAAGTCTCTTATATCCGAGTTTCTCTTATATCCGGGTTTGGTCTTTTTTGTTTAGGTAAGTATGGGCTCTAATTTGGGACCAGAGAAAATCTCTCTTATATCCGGGTTTCTCTTATATCCGGGTCTTTTATATCCGGGTTACACTGTATATCTATTAAAAGTGTTATTTTCAGTTTTGCATAATTTTGACGACTATTTATCCATCGCACCCTGTATATTTGTTTTAACTGTTATTGTTATATTTGTCTATATTTCTGAGATGCGGTATTGTAACTATTTAAATTGTTCAGACTATTGTCTTCATATTTATTGTCATATTCACGACGTTTCGGCCGTTGTACCCTCCGGCATTCTTCAGGTGATATACGTTGGAATTTCGAACCAAACCCTTTATTCAATCCACCGTGGTATATTGTTCTATTTCCACGTGCCATGCCTTTTCTGGCTAACCCAGTTTCAGTTAATTCCCTTTAGTAACTCAACTCTCCAACTTTTTGTTCACCTCTGCTGTGACCAGGTATTGAACTCACTGGGTCGCTGGATTATATCAACCAACGCCTTCCGTCCTGGATTTGACGATAAAATACATCCACGTCCTGGGTAAGACGATAAACTGCGTTCAACAGAAAGGCCTCTGATCAGGAGGTTTTGAGGAGCGTGGAATCACCTCTTAATTGCTGGTGTTTCCAGGTCCACCCTGACCCGGGTTGGTAGCACCTGTTAGGATTCCTGTCTCTGGACAAATAGCTAATCCCCAAACTGGGGTCAAAGCACTGTGAAAGTGTAAAAAATAGGTTTTAATACCAGAAATACTTTGTAAAAAAAAAAAAAAAAAAAAAAAATTACCAGCGATACATTTTTGAAAGAAAAAAAAAAACAAGAAAACATTTCCAGCAATACAACTTTTGAAAAAAATATTACCAGCAAAGGGAAATTATTACCAAAAATAGATTTTTGAAGGAAAAAATATTACTAGAAATGGATTTTTTGAAGGAAGGAATATTACCAGAAATAGATTTTTGGAAAAAAAAATATTACCAACAATGAAAATTTTGTCGGCATTAAATGACCCATTAAGGTTGATATACCGTAAAACAAACCAAACGAAACCAAATCAACCAATGCTTTTTATCCACTGGACCAAGCGTACCATGGATGGAGCGTCGTGAATATAATAATAAAGAAGAAGACAATAGTCCGAATAATGTAAATAGTGTAAAAATGTTAATCTCTATCTATAAAAGGCAGGATGTGTGTGTGTGTGTGTAACGAATGCACGGCCGCAATTTTCCACGGATTTTGCACTAAAAATTACATGCACAGGCTCCGATTTAGCAGAAAGGCCAAGACTGACTTTGAATTTCCCAACTCCCATCGATAGTGGAAATAATCGATTTTTTCATGCTTCTACGGCAGTTTTCATGTAGTTTGCGGCAATTTTGTACTGGCCAGAGTGGGAGCCTATAGCTGGCTGCCACGAATAGGCAGGAAGATTCTATTGGCCAGCGTGAGGGCCAACAGCTAACTGACACGAATGTTAACTAGCATGCTAGCATGCAAAAAAAAAAAGTCAATAACTGCATTCGTCACAAGTGGGAAAAGTTTAAATCTTAAATCTGCATGGCACTTTACTTCAATTGGCTCATTCGCTTGCTTAAACTCAACGTTGTTTCTGATTCAGAATTGGGTTTGGTGTAGTATTTGTTGTTAACATTCTTTTTTCATTCGGTTTTTCCAGTTACGAGTCCTTTTTTAAAGCTGATCGTTTTGTGTTTATTTTGTTTAGTTCTTTTTTCGTAACAGATTTAATGTTTAGAATAGAGCTTCGAAAAAATTCGCAGTGTGAGATCAGCACGGCAAAGGGCACTCCTTTAAAGTCAAGGAAGGGCAAAAATATTTTAAGTCAAGTGATAGCTATTGCTGTATGAGTCACACGATTTTTTAAATCAAGCACGGGCAACGCCGGGCCATGCTGCTAGTATTATATATTCTTGAAGAAAACACTTTGATTTCTCTCACTAAACTAGCACCCAAAATAAAAGTTTTCAAACGCAAAGGCTTCATCAATTGGTCGTCTGCTTAATATGCTTTCTATATCCGAGAAGAAGAATCGTCATTATTTAAATTCGGATTGTAAACTTGAAGTGGAAAAGATTTTCTTCTGAAGAAGGAGGCTGAAAATGCCATGGACGGAATGTGTAAACATTGGGAAACATGAGATACAAAAGAGACAAACATTTGTAAGAGATCAAACATTTCTAAGAGCTATAAATAAAAGGGAAGTTGTGGAGCGCTATGATCGCCCCACAGCTAGAAGAGATGCGGCATATAAAAGAACAGAATATATTTGGAACTTTCTGTTGAAATCATAAGGAAACCTTAAAACGCAAGAGAAATATGATTTTACAAGTGTTAATTTTCCATGTCTGTACAATTTTGTTATTTCAAAGTCTACATGACTTGCACAAATTGTTAAAACTTTAAAATCTGAAAAAAAAATCTTAAAAGTAATGCAAAACGTCCCGCTTGCAAAATGTACGAAATATAATAAGCTGTAAACTTGATTCAAAATCAATAACTAGTGTCATTTTTAGCATCGGCATGTAGAAAATAGTAATCAGAAGGAAACCTTATTGTTGTAAGACGTAACTAAGCGAAGAGAATTAAATTTAAATTGCCAAACATGAAAAGAATCAAAATTACTAGCGCACCATTAAGGAAGCGTTTTAATTTCACTAAAATTAGTTTTGATCTAAGTCTTGACTTCTCAGTCGACCTAAACGTTTCTTTCAGCAAGTGTATTACAAATATAAAATATTTTCAGAAATCTCTGAGTTTTCAATATCTCAATATAAGTAGTTTAAAATTCCCTTCCTCAACGTTTTTACTTTATTTCCCGATTTGCTTGAAAGATCATTCTGTCCTTCTCCCTTTCAGAAACACCCACGCTCTCTAAATGCAATTTTGACCCTTTCTTCTATTTTGCACGATTCATCGTTTGATTGTTACCCAAGTTGGACTGAAACACCAAAACAAATGTTTTCGATGGCAATAATAAAGACACTGTGTAAATTATTCATAATAAATTCAAATAACCCGAACAGGAAATATTTCATAATTTGTCTACTAATATCGCTGGTTTTATATATAGGCCATTGGGGGATTATGGGATGGGAGTAAAGGAAGAAACCAAAACTTTCCAGTTCTTTTATTTAGGGTTAATTGTTTACGCTATCAATAGTCATTAATTTTTGTTTGATATATATATATATATATATATATATATATATATGTGTGTGTGTGTGTGTGTGTGTGTGTGTGTGTGTGTGTGTGTGTCTCTTTTGCCTCGTTAGCCAAACTTTCCCTGACGATCCGTTTAGGTGAAACCTAGGTAGGTTTGTCTGGCTCACTAGGTGTATCTAGGTCTGCTCTACGGTTGTATTGAGCTCTTTTGTTAGTTAGTTGTTACTCGTATCGGGGTTTTTTCTTTGGGCTTCAGACCTGCATCTGTGCGATTTTTTTTTTTTTGTCGGCAGAAGTTCATGTTTGTAGCTCTTTTTTTTTAAAAACCTTTTTTTCCCTCGAGATTGATTTGATTAGCAAATAAAAAATTTGAGTGTTTTTCGAAACGAGTCTAGTTATATATATATATATATATATATATATATATATATATATATATATATATATATATATATATATTTTTAAAACTCTATAACTGACATTGGCGGCATACAAACCCCTAACTTTTCAATTATTCCATCGCTCACTCAATCTCTCACACAAGCGGGCGACCTTCCTACACGTTTCCCCAATAACCAGGACGGAAAGTCTTCCCTCCTCAATCTCTGTTTTAACTCCATCACAGAGTCTTGTCGTGCTGTAGTGTCTATTAAATCTCCTTCGACTCCTCCCCCCAGCAATGAACCTCCTACCAACAGAACACCTTTCTTTTTTCAACGAGCAGACTGAGACTCGTTCTGTGATTTCCTTCGCGATGTCCCCTGGAATGCGGTCTTTAAACTCCCTGTTCAAGAATGCGTTTCCGAAGTCTCCTCCTGGGCCAAAGCTGGAATCGATGCAAGAAAATATAAAGTTAAATCGCGCTCATCCCTTTGGTTCTAAGCTGCTTGCTCAGCTGCTATTGCCCATATGAATCATTTCTTCCGTCTGTAACGTAGCGATATGTCAGATTGCTACCGATGTGTCTTTATCTCAGCCCGTAATGAGTACAACCGTGTCCTCAATGAAGCAAAGTCACTATTTGCTGAAAGAATGAAACAACGTATTGCATCTCGCAAATTCGGTTCCAACGATTATTGGCGTATCTGCAAGAGCGTACTGAACAACAGCAAATCCTTAATATCTCCTTTATTCCCTCAATTTTAGGTCCTGACTTTCTTAGCTGATAAGGCTGAATTCTTTGCTCAGAAATTCTCATCCAACTCAACGCTCGACTCATCCGGTGGACCCACACCCGACTTCCCCACTAGAACTGAGGCTCTACTGAGTGAGTTTCACATGAGCCTATCAATGGTATTGGGTATCATCACTAAGTTAGATTCCCATAAGGCTAGTGGTGTCGACGGGATACCAGCCGTTGCCATGAAGAAATGTGCTCCTAAACTGGCTCCTGTCCCCTCCATACTATATAACTGCTGCCTCAACGAATCTTGCTTTCCAGCCTTTTGGAAGTCCTTACCTGTTGTAACTGTCTTTACGAACTCTGGAGACCCTTCTGGCCTATCAGTCTTATACCACTCTTCGGCAAAGTCTTCGAAGCTTTAATCAACGTCGACGTGGTTAAGCACCTTATATAGCATGATCTGCTGATAAGCAATATGGTTTCTGCTTTGCCCAATATACCGCTGATGTGCTCACGGCCATAACTGAATTTGTTTACTATGCACTTCATAAAAACGGAGATGCTGTGGTTCTAGATATCTCTAAAGCGTTTGATAGGATTTGGCATGCTGGTCTTCTCCGTAAGCTTCAGGGATACAGACTTTCAGGGCGATTATTTGACTTAATATAATAATTCCTGTCAAGACGTGTAATGAAGGTCGTCCTAAATGGATTCTTCTCGTTCCTTTCTCATTAACGATGTCACCAGTTCCCAAGTAGGCCTCGATGCAGATGACACTACTATTTACTCCTGCTTCAATTGCAAATCTGGTATCGCTGACAAAGCAAGCATGGCCGTTTGTCTCGAAAAAGACCTCCAATCTATGGTTGACTGGGACAAGAAATGGTTGGTTAACAATAATACCCCAAAAACAAAACTGCTCTCTTTTACCCACCACAAAGAACTCTCCCAGCCTCCCATTAAAATGTCTAATGCTCAAGTCCACGAGAGCGCCTCTCTGTACCTGCAAGGTCTCACACTGTCCGCTGACCTGAGATGGAACAAATACATTTAATCAATAGCTTCATCCAGAGACGGATATGCAATGTGATTGGTCCTGACATGGAATCTCGTCTATAGTCACTTTCTCACAGACGCGCCATCGCTTCCCTCTGTCATTTCTACTAATATTTTAATGGTAACTGCTCCGACCAGCTACTTACGCCGGTTCCCAGACTGCATGAATTTAAGCGTGCTACTAGGTTGGCATCTCAGTCCCATTCTTTCACTGTCAAAACGGTTAAATGTAGCCATCTCTTTTACTCCAATAACTTCATATCTCGCATTTCTCCTCTGTGAAACTCCCTTCCACTTACTTGCTTTTCATATAGCTATAATCTTCAATTATTCAAATGCAATGTCAATCGACATCTTCAGATGCCTTCATCTATTCCCTGTCCGTCTCTTCATACTTTCCTCTATCATGCCTCTTTACTCTTGCTCCCACTTTCTGTAACCTCTTGCGTGCTAAGGACACTTCTCCTTGCTTGGAGTGAAATGCTTAATATATATATATATATATATATGAAGAAATATAGTTGGTTTAAGGTGTGCTATATTTATGGGATAAAGAGTTCAATATCAGAGATAGAGCGTATGTAAATATAAATATAAAAGTGAACATTGAAGTCAACACTCGGCGCTTCTGAGTGTTGACTTTAATGTTCACCTTTATATATATATATATATATATATATATATATATATATATATATATATATATATCCTTCTTAGTTTTAATTTAACATTTCATTCTTCATATAACCCCAATATAATGTCATATGGTTAATATCCGGGTTTAATTTTATAAAACCCCTTCCCATTAAGACAAATACCTTCCCCCTCCCCTGAACACCTGTCTCGTGCATTTTGTCTGAGTGAAACACTGAAATGGATAAATTCTCTATTAATTTTTCGATGTTTTTTTTTCTAGGCTTTCACAGTTAAATTTCTATTTCCAACACGAACTCAGTCTATATTGAGGTTAAACAAGACTGACGAATTATATTTTTCCGTCGGTCGAAATAAGTTGAAGTGATTTTGGATTGTATTGTGTATTAATTTCTGCTTTGAAATAATAAATACATTGAGGTCTTTTTGGGGATTAGTTTTAATATTTTATATTACTAGGATACAACGATTTATTAACTTTACTATACATATATATATATATATATATATATATATGTGTGTGTGTGTGTGCTTGTATTTGTGTGAGTGTGTGTAAAGAGAGAAGGTCATACAAAGATAGATAAATGCAAAGAGAGAACGAAATGTGAACAGTCAATGTTAATCGCATTCGAATCTATCACTCACCAGGGGCGTCCCGATGCATGCATAGTGGATAATTGTGTCTCCACGCCCAATGTTTTTTGTTTTTATTATCCCCGGACAGGAAACCGGCGGCGTCAAAAAGGAATTCCTTGCCATTTTTTCTCAACGGTTGGCTATGGTAAAAATGGAAGTTGAAGAATGAAATGGGAGAAATGAAATTTTCTTTCCATTTTGCAATTTCTTTGTGGGGCATAAAATCAGATCAGAGGTTTGTATTTTGACTGAGCACATTTATATAAACGTTTGATGGCTGCAGATGAGAATAAAAACACATACCAAAAATGGAAGCTAAATATAAAAAGTGAAAAGAGGAAAATCGAAAGAGATAAAAGCAGATCACCTGAAAGTGAAGAAACTCACAGGACCTGTGGCTTCAGTGAACACCTCCTATGAATCTGAAAACGGGACCAAAAATGAAAGATTGTGCCAATTTCTTAAGGGTCAATTTATGTTGTGGAGTGATTTCGCAGTGGAGGCTTGTATTTGTACTAAGTCGGTCCTAAAATAGGTTCGACGGTACAAAATGTTAGGAACTTGATATAATAGGTATTACGCAGAGTAATCTAGTTGTGGTCGCTGATAACTTAGTATTCGACTAACTGTCGTCCGACATCGACAGACTAACTAACCGACTGACTGACCTCGTTACTTTTTCTACTCTTACTTATTATAGGTGGGAGAGTCTATTAACTATAGAATAGGTGTGTTCCACCATAACAATTTATTTTCTTTACAATATATCACTTCAGCAATGCGCAAACATTGCCTTACTTTTTATCTTTTGTTTTACACACACAGACACAAACACACAAACACAGACATGCAGACACACACACACACACACACACACACACACACACACACATATATATATATATATATATATATATATATATATATATATATATATATATATATATATATATATACACACACACACGTGTACCGCGTGGTAAGAACGTTTGCTTTCTGGCCATGAGACCGGAGTTCGAATCTCACCATAGCTGGTTATCGGTCTGTAGAGGAGCGATCCAAGCGCGCGGCACCTTGGGAAAGTGACGGGTTGACCAAATCGGGTAGTCGGAACCCTTTGGGGACCGTCGATAGCTGTGCTAGCGCGAATTCACAAATCAATTTGACCTAGGGTTTGAGTGTGCTGGCCTTGTTCATATTGTTGATCACGCTAGATAACACGCTCTCTCCCTGAATCTGTAACTAAGGTTTACTTAGCATAGTTGCAGTATAAACCACAGATTGGCTCCGTGAGGGTTGAACAAACACAAATGTGCCTGAGCGAGCGTCTGTAATAGGGATTCGCTAGCCGCCCTAATAGACGGGTATTCTCAAATACGAGTGGCCTCTTATATATATATATATATATATATGAGATAACGATATACATTTTTGTATATCAAGAACAGCATCGAGGAAATTGTAAGACGAAATGGAAAAAAGTTTATTTATGATTCGTTAGGACATCATTATATATATATATATATATATATATATATATATATATATATATATATATATATATATATATATATATATATATATATATATATATATATATATATATATATATATATATATATATATATATATATATATATATATATGCGCGATTGTATATATATATACAGTTGTGCACACGCTCGTACTTTTTACGGCCATAGCACTGGTTCTCCTACGAGCGTTGTAGTTAAGCAACGTCGATCTTGGTCAGTGACTAGATGGGTGGCCAACTGGAAATATCTGGCGCTGTAAACTTGAATGTGCGGTTCGGAACTGGAAATCTGAGGTCCAATGCCAATTCAAGACGGCTGCAATATTTTTACTTTTGTGCAAATACTTTTAGGAACTGACTGAATCCATATCTTCTCCCCCGACCCAGGTATGTGTTAATTAGCAAGACGTGTATCAGTAAATCCTTAAAAATTAATTTTTAAATCTAAAAGTATTTTCTCGCTTTAAATAACCTGCGCACATGGACAGAGTAAGACATGCAGATTATGAGGCTATGTATGATACATAACGGTTAACACTTTCTTACTTTAAATATTGATATCTTGTCCTTTGACCATTCCTCACCTCATTCCTTAAAAAAAAATTAATTCAACCCTAACTTTTCTTTCGTTTCAAATGCAACAACCGTATCTTGCTCATTCGTGGATCGTTCAAAAAGTTCTAAACCTATTCCAGAATTATTTGGGGAAACGAAACAGTTTTTCTCTACTTTGGAATATAGTCCCCTTTGGTGGCAACGCATCTGGTCCCTCGATCTTTAAATATTGGAAACCATTCAGGGAAGAAGGTGGAGCCTCGTCTCCTAAAAGCTCCTCTACAGCACATGATCTCATCATTGTTTGGAGTTGAATTTAGGAAACAGGAAGAAGTCAGATGAATCTTAGTCTGGTGACTTAGCGGGTTATGGTAGCAATTCAAAGCCACAGTTGCAAACTGAACGGTATCAACGTATGCCTTGTCCTGCTCTTAGCTCTCTTCTGTATTTCGACTTGATTGCTTCCTTCAGTTATCTTAATTCGTACGCATAGTACTGTCCATTAATAATTTTCCTTTTCCCACGTAGTCTATCATGATTATGCCTTCATTTTCCCAACAGTCGCTGCCTGCTTGAACTTCTTCGGGTGGAGAACTGTTTGCTATGAATCTTTGATTCAGGCTCGAAATGGTGAAACCAGGATTCAACTTTAGTTACTAAACTGCAATTGAAATTGTCCTGAAAATGTCATTCCTTTTACGTTTCTGCTCTACTGTCAGAAATTATGGGACCTATCTTGAAGAATTCAAATTATAGAATTTCATATACCCGACATCCAACTAGTGTTGACAATTTCCTAGACCGGTCTACTTCCAGAAATATAGGCAATTGATCAAACATCAGATGTTTTGGGGTAAGGTTTACGTGATCAAGCCGAGAACCTTTGGGGGTCTAATACACACACATGCACGCGCGCGCGCAAACACACACACACACACACACACACACACACACATATGTGCGTGTAGTTTGTGTGTGTGTATCAATGCATGTATAAAACGATGAGATAAGTTGCCAGTAATAATCAGATTTGGACAGTAACGGAGGTTAATTATCCGGTTAGAAATGGTCAAATCGTTCAAAAACTTTTTGAATCAAATCAAATGTAAGCGGCGAAAAGCGAAAGGGTAGAAATGAGTCGACGAGGAAAGAGGATCAAACGGTAAATTGATTAAGCGCATTTTGCACATTCCTACCATGCTCGCCTGTCAGTCAAAAACAAATATGTGGACAATTTTCTCTTTACCACAATTTTCTGTCTAACAGTATATTCATTTCGTCAAAATTCAGTACATACCCACATATTTTATATTCATAGATGTTAGCATATATATATATATATATATATATATATATATATATATATATATATATATATATATATTATTTATTTAAAAATATGATTAAAATGATTAAAATATGATTTAAATAAATAATTATATTTATGCTCTACTTTTGTATCGAGCACTATTTTTTTTAAAATAATAACTAAAATACTAAGGGACTTTGGATTATTTACCTAACCAGTTCCTTCCTATTTTCTATACATTTTCACTTATTATATATATATATATATATATATATATATATATATATATATATATATATATATATATATAATCATAAATATATATTTTTTCCATCACTAACAGCACAAAATGTATATGATATTAATATAAATTTTACTTCACTTATTATGCGTCGAACATTGTTTTACTAGGACCAGCAGTAAATGTGGTATATATGTATATATGTGTGTTTGTGCATGTGTGTGTGTATTCATGTAATAGGAAAGAACAGATTAATAATACAAAGTTCTTTAGTATTTATGTTTTTATTTAAAAAAATAAACAGTCTTGGTACAGAAATAGATCTTAAATAATAATTATTCTTTTTAAAAATATGATCCCATCGCGACACAGAAATTACTATGTTTTGAAACTGAAATTCAAGTTCCAAATTTTAATTTCAAAATTAAACTTAAAATTTATAGCCCAGTTTAATTCTCAAGCGATGTTTAGAATAAAGTTTAGAGTTATTCTAAATATCGCTTGAGAATGAAACTGCGACCTGATAGATGATCACACACGCATAAATCTATCTATCTATCTATCATATATATATATATATATATATAATATAGAACCCGGATATAAGAGACCGGGACGGAGAAGTCTCTTATATTCGGGTTTCGCTTATATCCGGGTTTGGTCTACTTTATATACATTAACACAGGCTCTAATTTGGGACCAGAGAAAATCTCTCTTATATCCGGGTTTTTCTTATATCCGGGTCTCTTATATCCGGGTTACACTGCATATATATATATATATATATATATATATATATATATATATATATATATATGGTTGGATGGCTGCGTGTGCGCGCGCATTTCTATCTATCTATCTATCTTTCTCTCTCTCTGACTCTCTCTATCTCTCTCTCTCTCTATATATATATATATATATATATATGGCTGAATGGATGGCTGTGTGTGCGCGCATCTCTCTCTCTCTCTCTCTCTCTCTACATATATATAATATTATTCCACGCACTCTTATTGAGTAGCAGGTTCAAAACACACAGAAATGAAGGATGGATGGCTGTGTGTGCGCGCCTTCATTTCTGTGTGTGTTTTTTAGACCCGCTACTCAATAAGAGTGCGTGGAATAATATTCATCCTTATTACGATTATTGTTCGAAGTTTCAACGACTTCGTCATCCTTTTGATTCTCTCCCCCTCAGCCGTTGCTACTTTTACCTCCGTCAGCGAAACGTTGCCGAAAAGTTCACCCGCCATAATAAGCAAAGCAATTTCAAAACGTCGACGTTTTAATTCTTCTTTCACCGATTCTGAAGGCATTCTGGTAACATTCCAGCCGTTCGGATTAACATACCGATATTCGGAACCGCTGATCCGAATTTTGACAGCGACAAGTGGTGTTTACCAATCGACTTAGATTCTTAAAGCCGGGAGTTTGTCGAGTCGTGCGTGGGGGTGTCGGGAGGATGTGATGTTAGACTCTGTTGGTAGTAATTGTGCTTAGAAAGGGAGGTATGATTTTGGTGCCTGATGTGGAAAGGATGTTGACGTCGGGGAATTCCTTTTGTCCAAACAGTTCAGTACAAAGGTAAGGGAAAGGGAACAAAATCCGAAAAACAAAGCAGCTTTTCTCTGATTAAAAGGAAGCGAAAAGCTTCGGAATCTTGAATGTCTGATTCAACGGCCCTTCGAAATCGCTGCAAATTTTGACAGCCGTGTTGAGTGAGAAATTAATTAAACTCATTCGATAACATAGATTACGCATATTTATTTCATGACGAATTGTTTATGTAACCCGTGACATCACGTGTACGATTTATTAAACAAGTACACCGGTTAATATTTGCCACCCAAACGTAACATTCCGTTAGTATTCTGTTGTGAACTGCGCACTGCAAACTTGAATTTCATAAATAAAATTTGTAAATTCTGTCTGAATTTCTGTGATGAGGAGTTGTTATTTTTATTATTTACTTTCAAAATAGTGCACTTATCCTTTTGTCATGATCAAAACGTTTCGGCCGTTGTCCTATCCGGCCTTCTTCATGTGCTTGCGGATTCGAGTAACCATCAGGAAATTTTGAACTGAAATCTTTATTTAATCCATGGGTGTATATTGAGTGTTTTTCGTGCTGCTGTCTGTAGCAAATGATATCTCGTCTTGTTTTTTTTTTCAGCATTTTTAATTAATTCATCCCAGGCTAGGCAATAATGCCACTAAGACGGAATGAGCTACCATGAGTAAAAGAGAATGAAAATACTTTAGAAGGAACCGGAAACCCAATTTTAAACAGGAAACAAGGGATAAACCTCTTGTTCAAAAGACCAGAGAGGAGTGTAAACAGGCCGAGAGGCGAAACTATTTACTCCTATCAACTCCTTACTAATTCAGTCAGCAATGTGTGCGCTTAGGCGATCATGTATATTTCGATACATCACTGTTGTCCGAAAGGTACCTTAGGTATGACGCCCGTTTTGTTTAAGGATATATATTTATATATATATATATATATATATATATATATATATATATATATATATATATATGTATGTATGTATGTGTGCGTGTATGTTTGTGCGCGCGTGTGTATGAGTGTGTGTCTGTACGTATGGAAATATTCTCAGATGGAGTGTATCTGTAGAAGATACAAAATGAATAAGAGACAGGAGGAAAAACTATACTTAGCCGACTGGTTTCGTCCTCTTATCACTGCATTTATAAAGTCCCTCAGAGGACGAAACGCATCAGCTAAGTACAGTTTTCCTCTTCTGTCCTACATATATATATATATATATATATATATATATATATATATATATATATATATATATATATATATATATAGTACACAATAAAAATCCATATTACCTCATATGGGGAATAGGCTTATTTCAACCGATGAAAAATTCGTCAGTCTTATTTAACCCCGGTATAGAGTTGGGTTATATACCAGCGGATTTATTACCTTTGCTATCTATCTATCTATCTATCTATCTATCTATATATATATATATATATATATATATATATATATATATATATATATATACACTTCTAATATTAACAAGACAATAGTTAATGAAGGATCTTCGATTTATGACACAAGGACATAGGATTACAAAAAATCCATAACCCTAGGTATATATATATATATATATATATATATATATATATATATATATATATATATATATATATATATATATGAATTCTGGTCCAAACCTGCTTGAAAAAATTCGGCCTAAACACCAAAGTTTAAATTCGTTTCTTCTAAGTTTTTGTCATCATTCTGTGTAATTTTCAGCATCAACTTGTATATGTCTCCACGCATGCGCACACTCATTCGTTGATTCTTCAACTGATTGATGTATTTTCGTGTAATTTGCATGAATGTTGTTGAGAAAAACCTCGAGAAAGTTTTACTTTTGACTTTCATACTCTCATCCAAAGATTGCAACCTTATTTCTGATTCTCTTTTCATTTCATTTCTTTTCTTTTTTTTTTAAATAAGTTTTCCAGTCCGTGCGAAAGTAAATAACATGACCTCTTGACTCTGATGTTAATTACAAGGAACTATCGTCATTCTTACAAGTCTTTTGATGTGGGAATTGGAAGCTGTAAAATTCTCGAAGAAGTCTATTTTATTCGATTCTTGTTGTTGAAGCAAAAATGAGAGGCAAGGATAATAGACAAATTTAGATCATGGGGGAGAAAAAAAAAGAAAAAGAAAAAGATACGAGTTGCGAGTCACTTCGTTCACGATTCAGCGAACCTTCTTTTATATTCTTTTCTGAATTAAAATTTTTATTTTGTTTCTTCGCAAAGAATTAGAAGTAAAGATAAGAAGAAAGTAAGTAGAAATTGTGGGTGTCAGAGAACGGAAAGAAAGATGAAGAGGTAAGATAAAATGTCTTCCCGAAGAAACTGAAAGCGGAGATGGTTTAGTAAGGAAACGAAAGAAAATAATTTGTGGAGGGGAAAAGGAAAAACAAAAAATAAATGAACTATCATGAGACAGGAAAAAAGAGTATGCCTAAAACGAAATAAAGGAAAAACAGGCGCAAGGGGAAGAAAAGGAAAAGGGCTCAAATATTCCATTTTATGAGTCCAACCCCTTTTTTCTTCCCTTATACTGCTCTAATTACCTATTTTATTGTTTTCTTCGAAGAAGAAGTCGAAGGAAAGAGCAAACAAGAGTCTCTGTAACAACGACTGGAGGGAAATAACGAATAAAAAACACGTAGATATTTAAAAAGAAATTCAGGGAAAAAAACGAATAAAAATAAATTAATATATGTTTAAGAAGTTTCAACGGAAACCCTATAAAAATAACCAGCCAATCTCATTGCTAAATTAGAAACGTATAAAAAAGAAAAGAAAAAAGAAAAAAAAACATAGACAAGAGACTGAAAAAAGAATTGCTGTTTGAAACTGCGATTAAGCAACTCATTTACGCTCAAATATCTATAAACAGCACATTTTCAAAGATTTAGATCGCGTACACCCGTCTGTTGCCTACTGACGCTAAAATCAAGCAAGTACGAAAATTTAAATATCTAGTAATTGCACTGAGATCCGAAGACGTATTCGGATGGTCAAAGTTGCATTTCGAAAACTAAGCAGTGTATTAAAACACAGAAAAATTTAATTAGAAACAAAGAAAAAAAGTACAGAACTTTTACGTGATATCTGTCCTCTTGTGTGGCAGCGAATGCTGGACGATGTCCTCAAAGATGAAGAAGAGACTTGAAACAACTGACATCTGGTTCTACAGAAGGATTCTGAGGATACCATGGACCGAGCATGTAAGCAACGAAGAGGTTTTGAAGAAAATGGAAACCTAAAGAAGACATATTTAACATAAGGAAGGGGCAGTTGACATTTTTTGGGCACGTAATGAGGAAAGAAGATTTGGAAAATCTGATACTCATAGGACAGACTGAAGAAACGAGTGACAGAGGAACGCAGCGCATAAAATAATTGATGAGCTTGAGTAAATGAAAGGTAGAACAGTGTTTGGGAGAAATAAAAAAAATGAGAAAATTTATTAAGAGCTACAAGGGACAGGAAGATGTGGAGGGCCGTGATCGCCTACGTCCTGAAGGCCAGTCAGTTATGTGCCATGCGTGATACACGCTTAGGCGATGATGTATCTTTCAATGCATGACTGACGAGGCAGATTTTTTCCCGCAATAGGTTGCCATTTCTTTCTTCGGTAGACCAGTTGCCATTCAAGGCTATAGAACTCGGCCTGTTCTGCTATTTACACATAGCTGTGGGGAGAAGAAGAGGATTCATACCTTTTCCAAGTGAATGTAATTGATTCGACTGGAATTCGAACTCGGCTGTCCGATTCCTCAATCCGAGCCGCTATCCTTTATTCCACCGTGCACATGACACATAAAAGAAGAAGTAATTGCTTTAACAGAGAAAAGAAATATAGCAACAGAATCCGAAGTCGCATTGGAATAGCGAATGATGCCTTCCAAAAGCTACGCAAAGTATTAAGGAACAGGAAAATGTCTTTAGAAACAAAGAGCTGAAGTATTATGCAATATAGTCTTCTTATATGGAAGTGAATGCTGGACAATCTCCTTAAAGATGGAGACGAGACTTGAGGCAAGAGAAATGAGGTTCTACAGAAGCATACTGAGAATAACATGGATGGAACATGTGAGCAACGAGCAAGTTTTAAGGAAAATGGAAACAAAGAAGGCGTTTATGCGTAGAATTAGAGACAGTTTAAATTTCTAGAGTACATTATGAGGAAAGAGGATTTTGTGCATTTGACACTCACAAGACTTATTATCGGCAAGAGGGACAGAAAGAAACATCGCGTAACCTACCTAACAAGCTTGTGTACATGGATGGCAAAATAGCGATTGGAAGGGATGCTGAAAAGACAAAACATACTAAGAGCTAGAAAAGATAGAAAGTCGAGGAGAACCATGATCATCTACATCCTGAAGGGCAAAGATACAGAAAAAAAACACACAAAAAAAACTCGTCTATGCTGCAGCTGAAAGTAGGATGATTCAAAATTAAGTTCCCGCTCAAAATCAAAGTACAAAGACGACGCTCTGGAGGAATTGTTATTCTGCTCTTTGAATCTGAAACAATATATGGTTGGTTGGTAGATTCATATTTTACGGCTTATCAACCCTTTGCAGGTTATTTAAAGCCAAAAATACTTTTAGTTTGTAAGAATATTTTTTGAAGGAGGGGGAGATAATAATGTTTACTGATGTTAATCTTACTAATTAACCTTTAGCGGGAGGGGAAGAGGTGGATTCATACCTTTCCCAATGAGCATTAACGCGTAAGTGAATATATGGAACGCAACTGGAAAAAAAACTCGGCTCACCATTAGACATTACACCACCTGCACACCCAAACTTACAGCACCTGGTATTCACCAAGCGGTGACCCATCTAGATACTGACCAATTGCTCCTGAGCATCGTCTTTGTACCCTGACCAGGCTCGAAGTTGCTTAACTTCGGTGATCGTACGGGAACAGGCTTTTTAACGTGATGCGGACGTGATGTGGCGTTTTAACGTGATATGGCGATAACAGCGATCAGTATTTGAACACGTTCAGTACGCTTAGACTCTCTGTCACAATGACTTGGGACTGTGCTATATATATATATATATATATATATATATATATATAGAGAGAGAGAGAGAGAGAGAGAGAGAGATGATTTTATTTTTAGTGAAATAGACGTTCTTTTATTTTTTTTTAAATAGTGTGTATTACGTCTATGCGTATTCGGGAAAGCTTCACAAAGTAAATGTTGCCGGGTGGGAGTACACTATTTTCTTTTAAGATTTCGAGTGCTCCAGGCCGATAGACGTAATACGTAATAAAAATGTCAATTAAAAATAAGTCCATGAATCCTTTAAAACTACACATATTTATATATATAACAGTTGAAATCTAACCTAAACAAAATCAACTATGTAAATGTCTATAATTGGTAACAGAAGCCATTGGTTTATACCAACGTCTTCCCATACTTAATACTTCTCGAATTCACTCTCGCGTGGTCATGTGTGACGTCATGAGCTTCCAGCGTCTTATATGCACGTGTTTATCGTTGCTTGGAAATCATCCATGTAAACAATAACTGTCACACTGTCTTGTCCGTATATTGCTTAATATATTGTACAGTAATTGACATCTTTGATAATGGCTTATGTAAGCCGATTTGATAAAAAAAATATGGATCAATATTGTGATTTTCTTTCTTCGTTTAATGATAATATTATTAAGCTTATCAGACGTTATGAAAAGAATTTACATAAAATAGACAACACTTGTCTATATTATTTAATGAAACATATATATATATATATATATATATATATATATATATATATATATATATATATATATATAGTTAAAACTGAAGGCCGTTCGTAACCCGAAATGTTCGTAAACCGAAACTATTTTTCCAATATGAATGAATGTAGAGAAAAAAAGTCACAATACCTTAAAATTGGAAAAGAAAATCACGGCACAACACACGAATGTATATAACACGACGGTCGACTCAGAAATGATTTCGTTTGGGTTAACTCGGCTCGGTTATGTTGTTCGAGAACCGAAATTTTGTTCGATAACCGAAGAATTTTCATCTTGAATTTTCTGTTTTAAAACCGATTTGTTCGACATGTGAGGCTCATCTGTATATGGATTAAATTCGACATATTTTTAATTCATTTGTTTAAGCGCTATTTTTAATGCATACTCATATTTGAGTAGATGTTCTGCATTTATTTATTTATTTAAAAACATATATTTATTTATTACATATCTAGCGGCTAGGATATTCGAAAAACAGGGAAAAACCGTCATTAGATCTGACCTGCCTTGAACACTTGTTCACGTAGGACCTTCTGATCCAACAAAGAACGAATAGTGCTTTTCAAGACAGCTTTTCTGATTCTCGAAATATAAGCATCGTATCGTAACGTAAACAATAACATTTTTATGTTAGGATACGAAACACAACAGATATGTATATTTTGAGAATCGGGAAAGATATGTGTTCAAAAGCATTATTCGGGCTTTGTTTGATCAGGAGGCCCTACGTGGTGAGAAATTTCGTAGGAAATTGAGCCTGTATCCTATACGGAATCGTCATTAAGTCTTACGTGCTATAACCGTTCAGCCACAAAGAATTTTCGGTTAGTAAAGATTGAAATACTGCTTTAAAACACAGACTTTCGTCGAATTTTCTTGATCTATCATGTATGCTTTGAAGTTGTAGCCTAACGTAAACAATAACAACGTATTATAGGAAATGGATTAAATTCGACGTATATTTTAATATATTTTCTGTTTATACTTTTTCATTTTCTTTTTTTTTTGTTCTTTTTTATGTATACACTTAGAGTAAATACTCTGTTTTTTAATTAAACGGTATTCATTACATTTACCGGCCAGAATGTTCGAGAAATTTTGTAGAAATTATGCGTCCTAAAATAAATAATTTATATAGAAATTACACACACACACACACACACATATATATATATATATATTATACATACATATATATATATATATATATAATTGATTGTATATATATATACATATATATACATACATATTATACATACATATATATAAATTGATTATATATATATATATATATATATATATATATATATATATTATATATATTAGAATTATTTTTTCAAACTTTGTTTTTAAAACCAGAGCTTACTATGCCAATGTTATCTACAATTTTTTTTTGGTTGTGGATATATATATATATATATATATATATATATATATATATATATATATATATATATATATATATATATATATATATATATATATATGTGTGTGTGTGTGTGTGTGTATGTGTGTGTGTGCGTGCGTGCGTGGTGTTTTAATGTGTGTATTTGCTGTGTGTATTTGTGAATGTGTGTATGTATCCTATATGTAAAAGTTGCCAGGATTTACTTTTCTGCCTATACGCAAAAACTGAAAACTTGCCAATGGAAAATGTCGAGCTAAGTCGTTGTTACTTCCTTTTTCAGTTCCAATGAATATTTAATTATTGTTTTACTTCTTTTTTTTTCCCCCACCTTGTGGCTTGTTCTGGAACCAACCAAAGCTGACTCAAAACTAAATCGAATATATTTTAACTGATCAGCTTGCAGATGTCATTTTGACGCAGTGGACATAATTTCTTGTATGAATAATTTATTATTAAAATGCCTTCACACGTCTGCGATTTCAGTTGCCTTTTCATGAACAGGAGCGAACTAGTAATTTTAAGTTTTCGACAGATTCTGGAAAGTGGGTGAGGACGAGATTTTTTTAGCACTCTCTCTCTCTCTCTCTCTCTCTCTCTCTCTTCAACCCAGACCCCCAGACGAAACGTCGCAATCCTCTGGCTACTCTATCGCTATTTCCATGGCAGATGTTTGGCGAACGTTCCACCAATCCTGACTTTCACTGCTAAAATCCACCATGCCACGTCCACGGACACGAATCAGTCCCATTCTCTTCGTATTACGTTACACAGAAGAAAGTTTAATTCGGATAGCTTCTTCCTAAGAACATCTGCTGCATGAAACAGACTCCCCAGAGGACGCACTCCTCGATCGCTACAAGCAACCTTTGCCTCGAAAATCAAACTCTTTACATTCTATCATCGCCATTCGGACCCCGAACTATCACCAATCACGATGAACGGATGTCGCCTCAATGAAGCATCATGCCTTGAGAGAATATTGGGACCAAACCCACATACGATACATTGCTAAAAATGCAGGTAAAATGGTCAGCTCTCTGTACCGCTCTAGTAAGCACCTGACTCTTCATTCTTTTCTCTACCTTTATAATGACAGATCAGGCCGAAAATGGAATACTTTTGTCATATTTGGGTGGGAGATGTCCAGTCCTCACTTTCCAGTCTTGATAGAGTTCAAAAGCTTCTCCAAGTCCTTGAAGGTGACAAATTATTTTCCAAGCTCTCTCTCATAGGCGAAATGATGCAAGCCTCACTACTGCTCAATCACTGCTTCCACGGAAAGTGCTCGAACGAACTACATCCCTTGCTTCCGCTAGTTCTAACCTTCACAGCTAAGACCTGCCACTTACATAGTAGCAAACCACCCACATTTCCCCCGTATTCCATCGGTGAGAAGTAAGTTCCACTCGAACAGCTTCTTATTGTGAACCACTGCTCTTTGGATCAGATTCCTAAGTGGATGTTTCCTTGATCACTACAACCTGTTCATGTCTTGAGTTAACCGTTATTTTCCCCTCCTATCCGTATAAACTAACCCTTAACGTAACTTTCTACCTCGACTGGTCCCGGGCCTTGCACAGAATGAACCTTACAGTAAAAAAAAAAAACCCAAAAATCTCTAAGGTTAACTGTTATCTTTACTACATATACTCTGAAATTGCACTTCTTATCTCCTCCTCTTTCGTACACCAACCTCAACTATTAACCCTCGACATTGACTGACCCATAGACTTTGTATTAGGTGAACAATTAGTAACTGAAAATGTTTCTTTACTTACCAATGTACTGCTGACTAACATGAGAAAGGCGGCTGGTGAGGTTAGCACAAGCTATTCTTGGTAAATCTCTCAAAGTGTGCAGTTTTGTTATTTGTTTGTCGGCGAAATATTTTCATTTCCCAACTTATACTAAGAATCTTTTCGCAAAAAGGTTATTTTCCGTCATTATATTAGTCCAATTCCAATATATTTCAGTTCTTATTTTGGTATTTCTATCATTTTATTTCATATACTTTTTATCGCAATTTCCGGTTTGACAAGACAATTTTTTAAAAAGATAAAAATCGTAGATTACTCATTCGCAAAATATAACAAAAGCAATCGCAAAGTTACTGATATATATATATATATATATATATATTTAAAGATATTTTTGTAGGTACAAAATTTAATGATCGAAATAAAAGTATAAAATTTAATATTAGAAGACATATTAAAACACTATTAAATAATAAAAAAACACAAAAAAAAAAACTCAACAACAAGCAAGCCTTCTTTGTGCAAACAACGTGAGTGTTTGTTGGGACTCGCTGTCATCTGCCTCTAGTTCCTTCTTGCATATACAAACATATATATATATATATATATGCGTAATTTTTTTTTCCACCTATTCACATTGTACATTTCTCTGTTTTAATATTGAATCTCCCGTGGAAGCCTGACGAGCGGGAGCGAAACCGGTTGCTTCCCCCTTGTTGTTGAGTTTTTTTTTTTTGTTTTTTTTATTATTTAATAGTGTTTTAATATGTCTTGTAATATTAAATTTTATACTTTTATTTCGATCATATATATATATATATATATATATATATATATATATATATATATATATATATGTGTGTGTGTGTGTGTGTGTGTGTGTGTGTGTGTGGATACGAAAATTCGGGTTTACAGAGCTGTTGTACTTGCCATCCTTTTGTATGGCTCAGAGTCGTGGACTCCATACAGGCACCATATACGCCAGCTGGATGTTTTCCATAAAAGCTGTCTGCATGCAATCTGTGGAGTTAACCTTCAAGATAAGACATCTAACGTAGACCTGTTTAACAGGTGTAATATTAGAGGAATCGAGACTTTTATCATACAGTCTCAGTTACGGTGGACTGGTCATGTCTTGAGAATGTCTGATGACAGGATACCCAAGATCCTAATGTACAGCCAGTTAGATCAGGGCTACAGGAATGTAGGTCGCCCATGGCTAAGATACAAAGACAAGCTGAAAAGCAACTTGTCAACAGTCAATATACCACATAACACCATTAGCCTTGGAGCAGGTAGAATGGAGATCAACGTGTTTTAGTGAACTCAGCAATTTTCAATCTGCTTGTCTGAATCATCTTCAAGAAGCGAGAGCAAGATCTAAAAGATCAGCCAATCTAACAGTGATCATCTCACAATCCACACACTTGCTCCATATGTTGCCTCCTTTGTAAATCACTAGCGGGTCTTAAATGCCACTTAAGATTATCGCACAAACTTTCATAACTGAATCAATAAGCTGTCAGATCCTCATACGTCGAAACCGACGGAGTGTCCATTATTATATATATATATATATATATATATATATATATATATATATATATATATATATATATACCGGAATATGCGTACATAAACGAAGTATTAGTCTCCTTGGGAGAATCCATCTCTTCTCGCCTCTCTCCAGCTATGGGTTAAATAATTGGACAGACTAGGCTTGCTGGCTTTGGTTGATAAACAACCTAGATAAAAGACAACACTGAATTCAAAAGTGTGGAGACAGTGATAAAAACTATTTAACCAGTGATAGAAACTAATATTCTCCCAAATAACAATCACAACACTATTTGCAGTTTTCAGACTGTTGTCCTCATCTTCGCTGCCATATTCACGACGTTTCGGCTATTGTACGAAATAAAGGGTTCAGTTCGAAATTGCAATCACCTGAAGAAAGCCGACGCGTGCAACGTCCGAAACATCGTGAATATTGCAACGAAGATGAAGACAGCATTCCGAACAATTTAAATAGTGTAAATAATTACAATACCTCACAAATATAGACAGATATTGAACAATCAAAAGAGTGCAAAGTTTAAAAACATTCCAGGAAAAATAAGCAAATGAGAAGTGATTGCTTGTCGTAGATTAAATAAACGTTTCAGTTCAGAATTCCCTGTAGGTTATCCAGATATATACCCCAGAAAGGACGGAGAACAAAACAAACGAAAGATTATGATAACAACGAAAAATATCAGTTTGGTTTGTTTGTTTATATTATAGGTCATTAAATGCCGAAATTTAATTTTAGGAAGAGATTTGAACATTTTTTAGTCAAAAAAGTATTGCTGGTAATTTTTCTCTTCCTTTTCTAATAATGTATTGATGTTAATTTTTTTTTTCCTAAGAAAATATCTTGTTGGTTTTCCTACTACAAAAATGTATTTTTATGCTTTCATAATGTTTTGACCCCAGTTTGAGAGTTCACTATTTGCTCATAGCTGGAACCCTAGGAGGTGCTATAACCTCGGCTCAGGTTGGACCTGGGAACAACAGTAATTAAGAGGTTGTTCCACGCTCTTCAAAACTTCCCAGTCAGATGCCTTGTAGTTTATTGTCATACCCAGGACCGACAAATATGAGGATAATATGTTGTAAATAATAAAAAAACTTACAGTTCCGTATTTCAAAAGTCCCAAAAATATTCTCATAGTAGCTTATAATCACTTGACTATATAAAATGGATACAAGCTTATGATCATTTGACTATATAAAATGGATACAAGCTTATGTTCACTTGACTATATAAAATGGATACAAGTTCTGTAGACGCTCCTGTGTCCTGTGTAGCCTATGGCCACAGACCCGCCACGCTAGACGTTGCTGATATCATTTCTGTAAGAAGTTCTTTATGGGGTGAAATTGTTAGTCCCATGTCAAACCGGTTTCGAATTCAGAAGCTTCCTTCTCCTAGATTAATTTCCAGGCAAGTCTACGAGCACAGGCTTCTAAGAATATTTGCGCGAAAGTGAACGCAACAGTTGGAATTGGAACTCAGTACACCAATCCTATTTTCGGCACCAACAACTGAGTATATCCGACTATGCGAAATAATGGTCTAAATATCTTGTAATCCTGTCTGCTATTTGGTATTTAAGACACAGAGGAAATGAAAATTAAAGAAAAACAGCTATAATTTTTATTTTCTTGTTGACCAGAGGTCTAATCTGTAGACATTAATTCCTTTTATCCGAAATCTCTGATGTCTGCGTAAAGTTCAATGAATCCGTGATGTACTTTTCAGGAACCCATGTAAAAATAGAAATGGCGACGTTCGTTTGTATCCAAAAATAAATATAATGTCAGTGTAACAAATATTTAATGTCGAGGATTCAGTAAATAAAACTACTCAAAATTAATTATTAATTTTTTTCTTCTCACAAGATGTAAATAAATATTTGATCTGTCAACAGCTTTTTTTCACCCTCGACAACTATCTTGTGACATTAATGTCCAGAACTGATAAAAAAGGATACTTATACTCAGTGGTGGCATACTACCGGTTGGCACGAACCGATTCTTAAAATTATAAAAGATCAGCGAAGTGGTTGTTGGATTATCCGAAAATAATCTTATATATTAATAGCCGAAATATAAGAGCTAAAAATATAATTAATGCGATTGCTTAAGTTCTACGCAGGCTGAAAGAGGGTTTTCTGAGATGCACATAATTTTTCTAACAAAAGAAAGCGTCTTGAAGTTAAAAATGTGGCAAATCTAGTCATAAATTTGATAGGTCTTCCATAGCATCTTTGGTGCTGCAGCTATTCCGTTCGAATGTCGCTAAGAAACCATAACACAGCTGATGACATTAGAGTAAAAAGTGTCATGCTTCCGAACAGAAATATGACGAGTACAGAAACATGATGAGAAGAGAATTTCAGTCGGGAAATATCTTAATAAGTAAGTTTTCTATTAAATTAACAAAATGGTTTAATTCTTTTTGATACTATAAAGGGATTTGTTTCCATTAGGTACCTCCACTTTTTTATTTTTTTTAGAAAATCTTGGTATTTTATTTTATTTTATTTTTTACATATGTCACCACCCACTTAATTTCATGAAATTTCGAGAAATTCAATTTTTTGGGTGGGGATTTTTCTTTTCTTTAGCAGGACTCATTAGTGAAAGTAAATCATCAAATTCTTTTCTGTAAAATACTTAGCTCTTTCACCGAAAATCTGCTTTGAATTGTTAAATAAAAAAAGCAATAAAACTATGACATTATTTGATTAGAAAAACTTTTAATTACTTTGATAAATAAGATTTATGAAAGACACTATTGTCTAAAGGAGTATATTATTTTCGATGAATAAATAATTTTTACAAGTATTGTTTTCATTTTTTTTAAATTTTAATTAAATAATTTATAATATTAAAAAAATCGTTTAATATTCTACATTGCTTCAAGACGGCAGTTTCGTCATATTGTTAAGTGAAAAGTACATTTACGAATCAAAAATTGAAAAACTCCTAACAGTCGTTTATACCCAAATGTTTTTTTAAAAATTTAGTGTACATACATTCCCAATTTCCTACTATGGAAAACCGGCTTTTAAAATTCTTTAAAAGCTCACGTGATTTAAAAGTCGTCTGGCGCTCTGCAATTCTTTCAATTTCATTATTCAATTCTGTTTCATCATTAACGTCTTTATAAATCATTCCTTCAAAATTTCAAGTTTTAATTTTAATTAAAATTTCACTAAATATTTTTATTTCATGTATTTATTTTAGTTTGGGGTATACTTCGATAGTAAACTTAAGAACCTAGAGAAAGCGCAAATTTCATAAAGCATCTTGAAACCTAATTAAAAGACAATAAAATATTAAATAATTGCTGAAAATATATTAATTTGTAAAAATTACTACGTAGTTCAAACCCCCACAAAAAATGTGTTTACTTAGATTTCGTAAATTTATATCACTTTTGGGTCATCCATACTAGCTGTCATCACCTCGGAATTCATCGATACATTAATATAGATCAATAAAAAACAGGATCCGTCGTTCAGAAATGCTTCTATATTACTTTTTAACCTATATTTCTTTCAAATCAGATTAATTTAACTTTAAATTTCCTAATTTTACTCAAATAACGTGTCACAAAAATATATTTTACTTTTGGAAGAGTTTTAAAACCGGTAAGTTTTTTTGACAAATTTCTTAAAATTAAGAAAAAGGCATCTTTTAAGAAAATTTTCTGAGATCGGTCAAAAAGTTGAGATTCCGATCTATATAATTTCTATTTGAAATACCCCCAGAATATTTTACTTACTGGAAATAATAAATTTAATCATTTAGCTTTCAATTTAAAGCTAAAATGAAATCTTCAAGAATACTTTTTCATTTTTAAACCTTACGTATCGAAAATTCAGTGGAGGTACCTAGTTTCCAGTCTCAGATTGAAAAGAAAATAAGCAGAATAGATTCCTAAATATCATCTGCTTTTATAGAACTGGTTCCTGGAAATTTGAGATGCCATTATTGCTTACACTGTTACATATTATCAGGCCTCCTATATGGCAGTGAATACTGGACTGTCTTCTTACAGATGAAGAAAAGACTTGAAGCAACAGCATTATGGTTCTACAGAAGGATACTGAGAATATCATGGACATAACAACTGAGCAACGAAAATATTTTAGAGAAAATGGAAACAAAAAGAATTCTTATACTTAGCATTATAAAGAAACAGTTGAAATTTGTAGGGCACATAACGAGGAAAGGGGGCTTGGAAATTTTGATACTCACAGGACAGTTTGAAAGTAAGAGGGACAGAGGCAAACGACACATAGCGATCTTGAGAAAATGGATGTCGGAATAAGGTCTAAGGTAGGTAATAAAACGTCGGAAAATTATTAAAACATCCAAAGGACAGGAAATTGTGGAGATCCATAATCGCCAACGCCCTGAAGGGACACAGCATATAGAAGAAGACATTTTGGTGCTGTGCTCCTCTCTTAGTCCGTAATAGTAGAAAGTTACACGCTGCTTTAAAATAATCTTTCCGCGTATAACGCACGTTTGCCCGTGATGCATGTACTTTGTATATGCTTATGGAATTCGGCGTCATGATTGGTATACTGGTCTCTGTATATACCAGCCTTACTTTGTGTAACAGTCTCACTCTGTGTTGATATTTACTGTGATCAGCTAAGAATGTCGCAAAAACAAAAGGTAGCTGTTGTGTGGATATTTATACAGCGGAAATAATCTGAACTTGAGCAAATAGATGGTGGGACAAGAGATAACAAAAAGGCAAAATATTTATTAACCCTGTAAACCTTGCTTCCCTGAGCAATTTTAACCCTTCTGTCTGAGCTCTTGAGTCAAAATATCGCAAATAATTGGTATGCAATGTTTCACGGTAGATATAAAAAATAGTTACAAGTGTTTAGCCACTGTTCAACCAGTGGCTGGGAATGAAGTCATTTTTCTCTACCACTATTCAACCGGTTGCTGGGCATTATGTCATTTTTCTCTGCTGCCTGTAAAGCGGTGTTCATGGCTCAAAAGATTAAGAGCTACACAGGACAGGAAATTGTGGAGAGCCATGATTACCAACGTCCTGAAGGGACACGGCATATCGAAGAAAAGGATGAGTTTACCGATGTTTGTCCCCCGAGATGGACTCGCACAGGCCACTTTTATTCTGTTGATATTATATTACAAGTGGGAACACCAGCCAGACGATAGAGCTGAAGAAGAAGAAGAAAGAAAGAAAGAAAGAAAGAAAGAAAGAAAGATGATGATGATGATTTTGATTAGAAGAACAAAATGGCGTCCATTGTAGGGCCCACTGACTAAATTTCTCAATTAGTGTCGCTTTTAATGACAGTTACAGGCATTCCGTTTTTTCCACGTGCAGGCTCTTAGGAAGGAGAATTTTGTTTTTACTTTCGAAGGAAGGAACATGGCTACAGTTGTCGATAACATCGTCACAGATGTGTATTTAACACCCTCACACCGTTCGAAAATATGATTTGATACCTGATGATAATCTCAGGGAAAAAATATAGACTATGTTCACCAAGTGAAAATCTTATTTTCTTTCTTTCCTATCAATGTTGAATGCAATTTCGCACTATGACTCGCTTCTTTGTGTTTACTGCTTGTGTATATTGGAGAGATAAAAAAAAGAAGGCTTGTTCTTTCCGTAATGTTTCTCATATGACTTAAGTAATTGCTTTTTTTTTTTTTGTTAGAAGTAGAGATGTAGCTGGGTTGGGTTTGTATTATTGGGACGCGGAGCGCATTTTGGCAAGTTGTTGGTTAAACATGGTTGATATCTGTGAAAGCCATAATTGTCAGAGCGTGACATGTATCAGAAGGCAAAGCTAACGTAACTTCCGTCAACACGTGGGAGTTCTACGGGCAATTGAAACAGCCCATTCACAAACACCCGCCCCCACCACACACACACACACACACACACACACATATATATATATATATATATATATATATATATATATATATAGTAGCGTCCAAAACTAAGGGACAAAATTTTAAAACCTAATATTTGTTAGAAATAACAACTGTGAAAAGCTGAAATTTTGACAACTGGTAGTCGTTATCATCCATAATAACATACTAAAATTTGAATCATTTGCAAAGGATAGAAAAAGAATTATAACAATTATTTATTTATTTTCAAAATAGGATCGTCCAAAAGTAAGGGACAAAATTGAGAAAAACAATGTAAACGGCAAAAAACAATAAAAATACATGTACAATCAATATGTAGTAAATGAGCCCTTGCTCTCAATGACAGCTGCACATCTTCGACTACAAGAACGAATCAGTTCTTGACAATCCTCGATACTAATTTTAGACCATTCTTCTTGAAGCTTCACCCACAAATCCTCCGTGTTAGTGGGATTTCTTTCCATAACTTTCACTTCTAAGGTCTTCCAAAGATTGAATTAAGTTTAAGGGTCCAATGATTTTTTCTTTTTCTTTCAGATTTAACAACTTAACTCTTTTAGCAATTTCAAACAATCAAACAACATGTTAAAATTATCGAAGCCTATTATGAAAATAGACGTTCAAACAGAAATGCATTTCTCGCACTTCGCGATTTTTAGTCAACATAATCGACCAACCGAGATGGCAGTTGGAAACGATGTAACGTTGTTGTGTAGAGGTTCAATTCCTGCGCGCGATGATGAATAGAAGTGTCTGGATTTTAGGCCACATTCTCGTGCATTGCAGCAACGTTTTCAGCTGAATGGCGAAAAACGAACACACAATGGTGTTTTCACATTTGCCACCGACCCAGTTTGTTTGAATTTACAAACAATTTTTGCCAATTGCCCTATTGAAACTTTAACACGTTGTTTGATTGTTAATCTTTCCATGGTTGAAATTGCCAAAGACTAAAGTTATTAAATCAGGAAGAAAAAGAAAAAAATCATTGGACGCTTAAAGTTAATTCACATTTAAAATCGGTCCAAGTTATTGGAACATCCTTTACTTGTATTTATCAATTATTGAACTTGGTCTTTGAAAGTCGTAAAAGAGTGGCTGACATTTTAAACTTTGTCGGGACAGACATTTTTTTTTTCTTTATATCGTTCCAAAATATCGATCATTACTTAAAATGGCTCCGTGAGAAGTTATAAGAGACAGAAAAAATATATAAAAATTTAAAAAAAAAAAAAAAAAGGCAAAATGCTAATGTATTTGTCTTCACTTTCTTCATTCTATTCATCTGCTTTAAACTTTCTCTTTAATATTCGTTCTTTTTTATGCTTTCGTTCGCATATTTATCAATCGCTGAAAGTCGATTTTTATCAGGTTTAATGCTTTCTCTATAGATTTCTTTTTTTTTTTTTTAGTTTTAGATTATCTTTGTTGGATATATTGCATTTTGCTTTTTCTCTTGCCCTTTCTCTTCAGTCAGGTTCCAACCAAAGATGATACCAAGTGTGAAAAACTTGCAAACAGACTGAGCACGCAAAAAAAGAACTTTCAAATGAAAAGGATATAGACACTTTTACGCATACCTATTGCGTTTTCGTTTTTTATTACTGAAGTCCACTCAATTTAAGGCTCAAGAACCGCTCAAGATAGATTGAGTGATTCATTTATTACGGCTTATCAAACTTTTCAAGCGTATTTCAAGCCAGAAAATATTTTTAGATTGTAAGAATTTTTTTTTTTTTTTGAAAGAAAAATGTTTTAGTGATACAATACTTACTTATTTAACCCATAACTGGTGGCAGAAGAGGTGGATTCATTCTTTTCCCAAGGATTTTTGGGTTTAACAAACGCACATCCAAGCTTACAGCACTTCGTATATCCAAGCGGCCATCTATCAAAGTACGGACCAGACTCACCGTTGCTTAACTTCAGTGATCACATGAAAACCGGTGTTTAAACGCAGTGTGGCCATAAGCACTCAGGGTAGATGTTTACCGAATGATATCAGTGATGCCACAGGAAAGTGACTCATTGTGCCTTCTGGGGCAAAAAATCTTCCGCTGACATGAAGTGAAAAGATTATATTGAAATAATTGCTAGGTCTTCTGCTAGGAAAGTGGGTTTTACATATTTTTCCTCTCCTGAATTTATCTTACAAATTTATAAGTCTATCATTCGGTTATGCTTTGAATATTGCTGTCACGTATGGCCTGGGGTTCCCGCTATATATTTAGATATTCTTCATAAAATTCAATGAAGAATCTGCACTGTTATTGGTCCTAAACTGGCATCTCGACTTCAGTTATTTTCCCACTGTCGTAATGTAGCCTTCTGTGCTTTTTTCTGTAAATACTTTCATGATATTTGTTCTGATTTAATTTTCTGTTATGGAACCTAGATATTGTGAATTTAAGCTTAGTGCTAGATTGGCAGCAACATCTCATCATTTTACAGTTGAAATGGGTAGATGTCACCGTAAGTTCTATGCTAAGCGTTTCTTCTATCGCACATTTCGCCTGTGGAACTTTCTTTCGGCTTCTTGCTTCCAAGTCAATTTTGATCTTTAAAAAATTAAATGCAATTTCAATCGTTGTCTTCTATCTTATAAATTCTTTTATTTTTCTTTCCCCATAATAGTATTTTTCCTCATATTCTCTAACAATCAGTAACTCCCTTCTGTTTTAATGCCTTTATTGTCTTGCTTGGGTTGAACTGATTAAAAATCAATGTAAGAGGAGGTAGAACGAAGTGAAGATTATAGGGATATATAGAAATATATCTAGGATTATATAACGGTTGGCATTTGGTTTGAAGAGGTTAAGATTGTAAATTTCTCGGTCGTATCCACGAAAAGTGTTTATTCCGTAAATATCAGTTCTTTGGGAAAAAAAAAACTTTCTCTAGGTGGGACTTCCTCCTAACAAATAGAATACGGAGGAATATAGATGATTCGATTTCGTATAAGTATTATGGTGTGGTTCTAGCTGTGAAGGTCTGGACCTATTAAGGTCATGAGTGGAACCCATCTGAACATAGGAAATAGCGGCAGGCTTTCGACGTCTAGGCTGCAGAGAGGAAAATACCGTATTTCCCGTCTTATTTTCCCAAAAAGCATGCACCAAAAATTTACCCTGCATCCAATACAGCACCATCTTGTATGAGAAGGATATAAAGACTACGAAAAAATATGCGGTTCATCAGGAATCAGTACACACATAAAGCTTAGCTGTGAAACTAGGACTTCTGAAAGTGAACAAGCATGATATCAATAAAAATATCACTGAAAAATTCATCCAAGAAAAAGAAATTAAGAAATTTATGGAATTGCACAACATTTTGATGCTTGTTTTGTAGAAATACCAGATTTTACAGAAATATTTGCATTGACTGATATATTGCTGCTTGCTTCATGTGTGTTTTTGTTAATATACAGGTATTGAAATTTACCATTCTACATGCATGGTATGTGACTTCATTTACCAACAAGTACTATATTTCTATTATTTTACCATTATGTGCCGGTATTCGCTGATACCAGTAGATTTCTTTGTAGCTATTATGAATTTACTCCATATGCAGATGTTGCTCCCTGAAAAACAGCTAAAATAATTTTTAATAAATGCCTGAAGAAATGTACTAAAAATTTTCTTTTCCAAAAAATATCCTGGTAATTAAACTAGAACTCACTTCTATTGTAAAATATGCGACAGTAATATAATTTGTGCTAATACTCTAAGTGTTTTTGTTATGTTTAGTGAGAATGTTACTTAAATGTAAGGTTATAATTTTGATTTTTTTGGTTGTCATATGTGCATTTGTTTTTCTTAAATATTCCAGGACAAAATCTGACTGCGTCTAATAAGCCGTCAAATACGACAATTCCTTACAAGATTTGATAAAAGGTGAGGTGTTAGTCTTTTGGTAAAAATTAAGGAGAGGAAAAATGAAAATAATCTTAATTATATCAACAAAATCTGAACTGAAGAAGTGGCAAATTTACGAGAGATTCTCCGAAATTAATGCGTCCGATTATAATATAGTGGCTCTCGAGGCAAAATACAGATTATATTGATATAACTGTAGAGGCTCAACTGTAGATGTCTAGCCTTTCCTCTAATAACCCATATTTTTTCTTCTTTAACGTAGATTAATTGGCCATGGTTATATGTAATTGGCAGAATTGCACAACAAACAAAATTGACAAATTTACAATAAACAATTACAAAAGAACAGAGCAAAAATAATATTAAACAAGTAAACAATATATATAAGGCAAGGCAAAAGTAATAAGGCAAAATATACACAAATTAAGAATGCTGTTAACACACAATAGGGATACAAACAAGTGACCGCAGCGTCTTGACATCAAGACAAGAAAGAACAAAATTAAGTCAGATAATTCTTATTGGTTAGGAAGAAATCCCAGCATGCATCTATATGTATTGTCTATGAATTTATAGAGTGGGATGATTTTTTTTTTTTGCATTCATTCCCACACGGGCTGGAACCAACAGTTGCATAAATCAGCTATGCGGTATTCTGGTAAAACAGCGTTTTACGTGAAAATTCTTACAACGTATAGGTGTCATTGAATTTATCCACGTTAGAGAAATTGCATCCTTTGGCATTCATTCAGTTGCTAAAAGTTTGTGGAAACCAAACAGTGGATGCGAGCACAATTTGGATGCAGGTGGCATATTTCAGTAGTGCTGATGATATGAAATGTTGGTGACAAAACAAGACATTTTTCGGGCGATGACTGAATAATTAGAAAATTTAATCTCTCCAACGATGTATCTGCATCTATTGCAGATTCCGTAGAAATAAATAGCAGGCATTACTTTGGAGTTGCCTTTGCAGTAAAAGCCATGATTGCATATTGCTCGTGTCACTCAAGAAAAGGTTATGGTAAAAAAAATCTTGATATTTTTACCCCATCCTCCTTACTCTCTTGACATTGCTCCATCTTATTATCATCTTTCAGATGACAGCAACCTTTTTTTAGAGAGAAAGAGAGAGAGAGATTGATAGAGAGAGATAGATAGATAGAGAGAAAACAGTTTATATATGTATAAGGTGAGAGGGAAATATGAAAACAACGCATAACCAAAAAAAGCGAGTAAATGAACGGCAGAACAGATTTTACGAGAGATAACAGAAATAAAATTTATTATCAGCTACAAAGTACAGGAAATTGTGGAGAAACATGATTTCTGCCACCCTGAATGGACACGACACATAGAAGAAGATTGTTTTTGGAAAAAAAATATTAAAATAACCCAGAACGTATACTGCGAGCAAACCGCCTGCATACGGATGGAAAATAAATTGTGTAGCTGTAAGGAAAGGGGCGCGAGACAAGATTGCATCTTCTCCAAAGATTTATTTAACCCCTGCAGTGACGTTATCCTAAGGAACTGGAGACCATACCAGGATTTATTTATTAATCCGACATATTTTTTATTGCTTAAACGTTATTTTTAGTGGATGCTCGTATTTGAATGGAAGTTTCATTTATTTATTTATTTAATCAGTATATATATTTATTTTCGTCTACCGGCCTGAATATTCGTTAAATTTTATTAGAGAAAATACGCGCTAAACACTATAAGATACGCAGATGACACTGTGTTGATGGTCGACGCAGAATGGAAACTACAATACAAGGTGGTAGAAGAGAGTCCGATAAAAGACTATCAACTGCAAGAAAAGAGAAAGTATGGTCATCAGCAAGAGAAAAAGTTCAAAGGTTACGAATTGGAAATATAAACATAAAATAGATGCAGAAGTTTAAATATTTGGGAAGCGTTTAAATAGTGGATGCAAAATGTGACACCGAGATCCGAGCACTCATTAGACTCACGAAAGAAGCATTCAAAAAGCTATGTAAGGTGCTGAGAAACGGCAAATATCGTTAGAAATGGGGAAAAAACTGTTAGAAACAAAAGAAAATAGTGATGGATTGCTATGTGATATCTTATATGCCAGTGAATGTTAGACAGTAATCTCCCAGATGAAGAAAAACTAGTGGCAGCAGAAATGTGGTCTTACAGAACGGCACTGATAAATCCATGGACATACTGGAGTAAACAACAAAGAAGTCTTAAAGAATATTGCAATATAAAGAAGTCAGAATCAAGAAAAGTCAGCTCAAATCCCTTGAACATATGAGGAAGGAGGGCGTGAAAAACTTAACCCTCACAAGGCATGTTGAGGGCAAGAGAGATGAAGGAAAGCAGAGAACTACTTACCTTGTGAATGAATGACGGAACCGGTGTTTTAGCAAAGGGAGAAAAACAATTATGAGTCACAAGGGATAGAATGTTGTGGAGGGTCATGATCGCCTGTGTCCTGAATGGATGATGGCACATAGAAAAAGAAGGATGTATTTATAAATTTCATTTTTCGTTCAAGATGGTCGCACGAGATTTATCTGTAGAGACTAACACTTGGTATCTTTTGCGACTTGTTGTAAGCGTCAGTCGACTTAAAGTTTCGGGCGTAACTCATTGAGGTATTTCACATTTTTATCAATCATTACCTGTTCTTTCATACAAGCAAGAAGTGTCCCGAGTCAAAAATGAAAACCCTGTCTAGATGAAAGGTTTAAGTGTTAAAGTTGGAACATTTTTTTTAACTCATTGATTTTATCTTCTCTGCGGTCGAGTTGTCTTCGTAAGGTTAAGGCAGGGTTGAGTTGAAAATAGACAAAACATTCATGGATTGACGTTTAAAGTAAATGGGTGGGTAAGAAAAATGAGAGACAAAAATAGAGAAGAAACCAATAGAGAGAAATGAAGATCGATTTTGAAATAATGAAGAAAATAAGACATGACAAAAAATATTTTTTAAAAATGACTGTAAACTACACGAAAAGAATAAAAATAAATTACCTATAATTGGAGTTGTCCTTATGAATCATATATATATATATATATATATATATATATATATATATATATATATATTGTTATACTGCAACACACCTATTGTATAGTTAATAGACTCTCCCACCTATAATAAGTAGGAGTAGTAGCAGTCCCTGAGTCGCTCAGTCAGTCGATGTCGGACGACCGTTAGTCGGATATTAAAGTATCAGCCACCCCAACTAGATTACTGCGTCATTACCTATTTTATCAAGTTCCTAACGTTTTGTACGTTGAACTTATTTTAAGACCGACTTAGTATAAATACAAGCCTCCACTGTGAAACCACTACATAACAATTTGGCGACGAGGGATTCGGATTCATACGGAGGAAGAAAAACCTTTTATTAATCGTACTACATAACACACACACATATATATATATATATGTGTGGTGGGGGGTGTACAGATGTGTTCACTGATTCCTTGTAGTGAGACAGTGTGTATGTATGGAGAGGGGATATACACATATATACACGCATGCTGACAAAAGCACACGAAAATGGAAATAGATCTAAGAACACACAGGGGTCATTAAAAGATAAGCATGCCGATAACTACTCCATCATTTTTCGAACTAATCTTAATTGTTTTATAACCCTTCACGCAGAACTTTTCACTGCCAGTTCAAGAAAGACGTTTGGATCACTAACACAAATAAAGAGAATGTCTCATATCGAGAATATTTAACATCGAAAAACCTAAAGAAAAAAAAATATTTTTAATAATATATGGAAATCTCCACCTTTTGCCTGATGAAGGTCGTGAGACCGGAAACACGTGTAGCAAAATTCAGATAAGATGTTAAGTATTATGTTCGAAGTTGTTGATAAACGGTTCAAAGTTCATATTTTCGTATTTTGTTCAAGTACTAATATAATATGTGCGCATATCAATTATATCTTATTTTTGATATACATATATATATATATATATATATATATATATATATATATATATATAATTATATATGATTTCAAATATGTTTTTTTTTTTTTTTTGCAATTAATTTATAATATTAATGCTCTGTAAATTTACATTGTGCACTATTTTGTAAAAATAAAAATATCTATAAGAACACCAGATTATATATCTTACTGTTCTTTCTTTTTATATATATATATATATATATATATATATATATATATATAACTTAGACGAAAGAAGTTGCTTCTATTGCTAGACTAACCGTTTATAGTAAAATCACTGAAAGGAATAGAGTCTTTATGCGGAGATGCGTGTCCGCTCCAGCTACAAATAATTAAAAAAAAAAGGACGGAATTTTGTAATATCTTCCAATAATAAACATTTGTTTGGTATTATAAGAACGGTTTTTTGAATTTAACACGTTTTCAGCTTTACTCCGGGCATGTCGGATATCCAATTCGACAGATAAACACATAGCATAGAACAGATTGTGGCGTGGCTAGTCGGAAAAAAAAAACTACGGTTGGTTCGTTAGTGTGCACAATTCGTTATTTCCCCGATGACAATTGAGACTCGTCACCGTTAAATCGGAGGTTTTACAACTATTTAAATTAGTAAAAGTTTTCGTACTTAATTCATAAAGATGTGTCGGTCGTTCAGTCCGTTGGATCTGTAGACTCTTTGTGGACAATAGTTAAGCAACGTCGAGCATGTTCAGTACCTAGATTGGTGATCGCTTAGGAATTCCAGGTGCTGTAAGCTTGGATGATCTGGCGGTTTAATAGATAACGGCTTGAAATTGGATCTCGGAAAGCCGAGTTTCAATTCCAGTCGGGTTCGTTATATTTACGCGCAAATACCTTTGGGAAAGGTATGAACTCATCTCTTCTCTCCCATGCCATGGGTTAATTAATAGGGTTTGTAATTCCTATCCCAAGAAAATTCTTACTAAAAAATATTTCCTGGCTTTAAATAACCCGGAAAAGGTTGATAAACCATAAAAAAACCAAATCAGTCAATTTTTTTTTCGTTTCCACACTTCTTTGTTTGTTTTTGATTTCTTTCTTTCTTTCTTTTTATTTATTACTTTATTCTGAAGCACTTTACACATTTTTAATTTCTTTCTTTCTTCTAGAGGACTTTCACCCTTTTCTTTCTTTCTTTCTTTCTTTCTTTCTTTCTTCTATAGGACTTTCACCCTTTTCTTTCTTTCTTTCTTTCTTTCTTTCTTTCTTTCTTCTATAGGACTTTCAGCCTTTTCTTTCTTTCTTTCTTTCTTTCTTTCTTTCTTTCTTCTATAGGACTTTCACCCTTTTCTTTCTTTCTTTCTTTCTTCTATAGGACTTTCACCCTTTTCTTTCTTTCCTTCCTTCTTTCTTTCTTTCTTTCTTTCTTCGATAGGACTTTCACCCTTTTTTTCTTTCTTTCTTTCTTTCTTTCTTCTATAGGACTTTCACCCTTTTCTTTCTTTCTTTCTTTCTTCTATAGGACTTTCACCCTTTTCTTTCTTTCTTTCTTTCTTTCTTTCTTTCTTTCTTTCTTTCTTCTATAGGACTTTCACCCTTTTCTTTCTTTCTTTCTTTCTTTCTTTCTTTTATAGGACTTTAACCCTTTTCTTTCTTTCTTTCTTTCTTCTATAGGACTTTCGCCCTTTTCTTTCTTTCTTTCTTTCTTTCATTCTTTCTTCTATAGGACTTTCACCCTTTTCTTTCTTTCTTTCTTTCTTTCTTTCTTTCTTTCTTTCTTCTATAGGACTTTCACCCTTTTCTTTCTTTCTTTCTTTCTTTCTTCTATAGGACTTTCACCCTTTTCTTTCTTTCTTTCTTTCTTTCTTTCTTTCTTTCTTCTATAGGACTTTCACCCTTTTCTTTCTTTCTTTCTTTCTTTCTTTCTTTCTTCTATAGGACTTTCACCCTTTTCTTTCTTTCTTTCTTTCTTCTATAGGACTTTCACCCTTTTCTTTCTTTCTTTCTTTCTTTCTTTCTTTCTTTCTTTCTTCTATAGGACTTTCACCCTTTTCTTTCTTTCTTTCTTCTATAGGACTTTCACCCTTTTCTTTCTTTCTTTCTTTCTTTCTTCTATAGGACTTTCACCCTTTTCTTTCTTTCTTTTTTTCTATCTTTCTTCTATAGGACTTTCACCCTTTTCTTTCTTTCTTTCTTTCTTCTATAGGACTTTCACCCTTTTCTTTCTTTCTTTCTTCTATAGGACTTTCACCCTTTTCTTTCTTTCTTTCTTTCTTTCTTTCTTTCTTTCTTTCTTCTATAGGACTTTCACCCTTTTCTTTCTTTCTTTCTTTCTTTCTTTCTTTCTTCTATAGGACTTTCACCTTTTCTTTCTTTCTTTTCTTTCTTTTCTTTCTTCTATAGGACTTTCACCTTTTCTTTCTTTCTTTCTTTCTTTTTTCTTTCTTTCTTCTATAGGACTTTCACCCTTTTCTTTCTTTCTTTCTTTCTTTCTTTTATAGGACTTTTATCCTTTTCTTTCTTTCTTTCTTTTTTTCTTTCTTCGATAGGACTTTCACCCTTTTCTTTCTTTCTTTCTTTTTTTCTTTCTTTCTTCTATAGGACTTTCACCCTTTTCTTTCTTTTCTTTCTTTCTTTCTTTCTTTCTTGTATAGGACTTTTATCCTTTTCTTTCTTTCTTTCTTTCTTTCTTTCTTTCTTCGATAGGACTTTCACCCTTTTCTTTCTTTCTTTCTTTTTTCTGTAGCACTTTCCACATTTTTAATTTCTTTCTTTCTTTCTTTCTTTCTTTCTTTCTTCTATAGGACTTTCACCCTTTTCTTTCTTTCTTTCTTTCTTTCTTTCTTCTATAGAACTTTCATCCTTTTCTTTCTTTCTTTCTTTCTTTCTTTCTTTCTTTCTTTCTTTCGCTACATTTTTTCTTTCTATTTCCCTCTGCATTCTTCCTTTATTATTTTCCATTCTTCCGTCTTCCTTTTTTATGCCACTTTTCATCCAAGCATTCATTCTAGTTCTGCTATCATCTTTTTAATTTTCCCTTTTTTTTTTTCGCGTGGCACAATGGCTGACGCGCTCTAACTGACCATTAGCAATCTGTACGAACTTTGCTGGATGCTCCATGCAAAATTCGGCATTACATATCAAAATATAACCTAACATATTTACGCCGGGTTTTGACTGTTTGATGAGGTTTTCTTCTACGGTTTTATCTTTATTTTATTTTT
>CAHIKZ030000513.1:1727500-1772500 GCA_903632075.3 Acanthosepion pharaonis | reverse complement strand
GTCATAAACTTAGCATAAGATATGCAGATGACAAAGTGTTGATAGCTGACACGGAAATAAACAACAAAAACATATTTGTACATAGGACTTCATAGAGACTCTGAGGTATTATGGTGACTGTAGTAAGAATGAAGACCAGACTTCTTCATCCCCCCTTTTGGCCTTGTGCTACATATTTGTTTTTGCACAAAATAAAAGTAACCGTGCTATGCTAACAGTGTTTTCTCATTTGTGGAACTCTCTCCTGGCTTCGTGTTTCCCAGCCAACTTTGATCTCTAATAACGTAAATGCAATGTCAATCTTTACCTTCTGTCTTCTTAATTGTTGCTCTTTTATGGCCCACTCTCTTTAATGATGTTTTTTTTCTCATATTCTCTAACACTCAGTAACCGCCTTCATCTTAGTGGCTTTGTTGCCTAGTGTTGAAACTTGACTAATGCATGGAATAATAATGCAACACAAAATGTACTTAGAACAAAGTGTATTGAAACAAGAAAGTGTACACAATATTTACATATAGTCTTTTGTATATTCCTGGTAAGACCGTTCCTGGAGAATGTGTTGACTGAGTCGCAGTCGGGCAGAGTCTCTGGTTGAATCTCTTGATTCCTTCCTCTCTTTCCGGTACCAACCATATTTATATGGTCGGTACTCCACTATGCAAATTAGGTGGACCCTACCACAACACCTTGCTTGGTGTGAAATGATTTGAAAGAAATTGCTATAATTCAAAAATTTCACCCACTCATGTGTTTAATGAAATCCATGTTTGACTACTGAAATGCGATTCTATCCTAACATATATAAATCCATTAATTCTTTAGAAATTACTTTGTTTACGTTTCGGATACTAAACAGAGGCGATATTAAATTGAAGTGAACAGTACTTTTTTTTTTTTAAAAGGAAAATAGAATCTTGTATGCCGATAGTTTCTCTGTGGCGAGCGATAATTATAATAAGAATTCAAGAAATTGCTCATATATATATATATATATATATATATATATATATATATATATATATATCGTGGCATTTTTTTTCAATTTTCTCGATTTTCTGCATTTTTTATTGCATACTTCATTTCCCTAATGGCTTCCTGTATAAATAAGGAGTAAAATATTTGTTAAAATCGTACATGTTAAAAAAAGTGCTCAATTTCAAATAAGAAAATCAAACCTATACAGTGATTTCATATCTTAAATATATAAAACGCTGACGGAAAATTTCTCTGGTTGCAACCATTATTGTTATATATATCATATATATATATATATATATATATATATATATATATATATATATATATATATATATGTGCTAATAGCCTTGGGAAAGGAATGATTCCCCTTCTTCTCCCCAGCTGTGGGTAAATAGCAGGACAGACTGGGTTCTATAACCTTGGACTGCAACTGGTTTAGGAGAAAGAAAAACCGTCCTGGTGAGGGTTGGGCTCCGTCAGGCTATCTTTATCCAAGAAACACCACTTCTACTGTGGCTGCAGTACACATGGTGCCTATACGTCCCTATGGGTCGCGGGATTATATATATATATATATATATATATATATATATATATATATATATATATATATAGGCTAGCAGTGAAGGATGATATCTATATTTATTAATATATACTTAATACCTATGTTATATTACATTGAATATTTCTATTAACACCAGCACCATGTGTACGATGTATTATAATTATAAGTGGCAGACACTCTCAGAGCCAACGAGATATCTCTCCCCTAGGCTACTAGCCTTGACGCTGACAGATGACTGTGTCTCCCCGTGACACCTAACAGCATAAACAGACGGAAATATTAAACTAAAACACACACGCATCACAGAGAATCTGCTAATGTCGGCTATAAATCTAGCAATCAATTACTGTTCTATTAGCGATCGTAAAATAAATATAAAACAGGCACAAAAACCTATTCTTTTTCATAATGGCTATCTGTGGACTAAAAAAAGTAACCCAGAATTTAGTATTGCTACATGAGCGCATGACTGAACAGAGGCATGTGAATTAGTTGGAATTCTATTATTATGGCGACTTAGATTTGTTTTCGATATCAAGGATACCGGACTCTATAGAGATAACGGTGTCATTCCCTTCCGTAAAACTAGCCCACGAACGACAGACGGATTGAGAAAAAATCTAATATTTTTTTTAAAGATCACAAAATAAATATTACCGCCACCACCAATGCTAAAGTGATCAACTTTCTCGATGTATCCTTAGAGCCGAATAATGGTTATTATAAATATACATAATGGATGTATATAACCGTAGATAAGTTGATTAGCTAAAATTAAATATATACAGGGTTTAGGATCAAACCATCATAAAGTAAATTTAGAGTATTTAGAAATAAACAAAGAATTTAAAAATCAGAAGAAACACTGCAAGCTCAACATTATATGGTTTAATTCACCTTTTAACCGTAATGTCAAAACTAATATCAGAAGAAACACTTTGACCATTCACCAACTCTAAAAAAATTTTTTGACAAAAACAATGTTAAGAACAGCTATAGCTGCGTTATTAACATATACATATTCATCTCCCATCATAACAACATTATATTGAACAAAGATATTTTCAACAAAGAAAACGTAAATTCTTCTAAATGCAATTTCCGAAAAAATACGATCTTTCCCTGAAACAGTCAATGTATGACCGATAATATTGTATATAGAGCGAACATACATTCCGGTAACGATGTTAAATGTTATTTTGATACCACAGAATATTCATTTTTACCATCATCAAATGACTTTAAGCCATTTAAAATACAAAAGCAGCACTGCTCTCTCCAAATATTTCTGGCAATTAAAGAATGTGGGCATCTCACCATCAATCAACTGGGAAAATGATATCGAGGGTTAAAACTTATAGCGGTAAGGGAAATAAATGTAATTTATGTCTAGTTGAAAAATTGATCATTTAAATAACCCTAAGTTATTAAACAAGAGAAATGGATTGATGGTTACATCTAAGCATAAAAAACAAATGTTGCTTAAATACGTTGATCCTGATTAATATTTTGATTTTTAATTCTTAATGTAAATTACGGTTTACAAAGTACTGTTTAATTATTTGAATACAAATTTATGTGTTTTTGTTTAAATAAAAACAAGT
The DNA here is from genome assembly GCA_903632075.3 of Acanthosepion pharaonis. Taxonomy (NCBI): domain Eukaryota; kingdom Metazoa; phylum Mollusca; class Cephalopoda; order Sepiida; family Sepiidae; genus Acanthosepion; species Acanthosepion pharaonis. The sequence goes on along the minus strand of CAHIKZ030000513.1, from coordinate 1,769,350 downwards.
AATCTCTCTTGAATTAAAAAAATGAACAGGAATAAGGGTTTATTCCTTATTTCCTGGTTAAGATTGGGTTTCCGCTAGTTTCTTCAAAATCTTTTCATTCTCTTTAACTCAATTGAGACGGTGGAGCAATGAATAGCGGACTGAGGAATCGGAGAGCCGAGTTAGAATTCTAGTCGAATCCATTATATTAATTTACGTGCTTTGGATTTGGAAGAGGATTTATACCTTTCTGAAGGTATAAATTCTCTTCTCCAAGCTATGGGTAAATAGCCGGGTTCTATTGCCTTGGATGGCAACTCGTCTATCGCAGAAAGAAATGGCAACCTACTACGGAACAAAATCTGCCTTGTCAGTCATGTATCGAAAGATACATGATCGCCTAAGAGTGTATCACGCATGGCACAGAATTAAACTGAGGCTCTTGCGTTTTAGTGGCATTATCGCCTTGCTTGATATGAATTGATTAAAAATGAAGATATTTAAGGGAAAATTTGAAAATATTTTTATTTAATTTGTTTCGTGTTTATATATTTTTTCATTTCTGAGGGCAGATTGAATTTGCCGTTAGTGTTTATTATCAAGAAAAGTTTTGACTAATGATTTAGCCATATTCAGTCGTGGTTAATTTTCTTGGTAATAAAAACTGTTAACATATTTTTGTTTTGTTTTGAATATTGTGTTGTCTTTGGGGCATTTTCCTCATAGTAATTTCATTATTATTATGATTAATTTCTGGAAACAGTCAAGACATTTTGACCCTGTTCAAATGAGGTGCTATTAACAACGGCTTGCTGTTTTCTTTTTTTATTCTTTTTTTATGAGAATTGCTTCATGTTTTGATGTTTTGTACAAATAGATGTTCTTATCTCTGTCTTGTCGACAGGAATTTTTCTTCTGAGCAAGAGGAGTTGGGTGTGATTGTTTAAGTGATTTTTTTATCGCGCTAAGGTTACTTAAGTGGTTAGTTAGATGCCTGCAGAGAGGGCATGTCTCGTTAAGGTATTCATTTTTATTTTTGTTTACGGATTCGCAGTCTACCGGAGGGGCAAATAAACTTACCAGTCATATTTAACGAAACATGGATAAAAGAAGGATTACTTTCAATATATATATATATATATATATATATATATATATATATATATACCAGTGGACATTGATGTCAACACCCAGGTCTGAATTATTAATCTCAATGTTCACTATTATAATTACATACGCTCTGTGCGTGATAAAGAGTATTTAACCCATAAATATAGCATACCTTAAAAGTATATTTTATTACACATACTTGCACACACACACACACACACACACACACACACACACACACACACACACACACACACATATATATATATATATATATATATATATATATATACTATAAGTATTTTTAAAAAATATGATTCCTTCGCTACATAAGAGTTCTCATGTTTCAACAACGAGATCCGAAAACCTCAATATAATTATTAAAATTAAATTGAGTTAAATTATCAAGCCCTGTTTCATCCTCATGCGAAAATTATAATTTAGGCTCCACTTCTGTATGAAGCACTGTTTTTTAAAAAAAAAAACAAAGTTACTAAAGAACAGAGGATTATTTACCTAATGTGTTCTTTCCTATTTTTCTACATATCTGCACACACACACACACACACACACACACACACACACACACACACACACAACATATATATATATATATATATATATATATATATATATATATTGACCACTGATATTATCTCTCTTTTATATATATATATTCTCTATATATATATTCTCTCTCTCTCTCTCTCTCTCTCTCTATATATATATATATATATATATAAATATATATATATATATATATCTTCCAATATTATCTCGCCTTTATATATATATAAACAGATATAGTCAAATCGATTAACTATATTTATGGGATAAAGTGCTCCAATGAATCCCTATTTAAAAAAACGATAAAATAGATCAACATCTTCCATGAATCCGTCTGTTTCAAGATACCAAAATCGTCAACCGCAGCCACGACAATGCATTATTTTTAAAAAGAATTTAAAAATATACAGGTTCCAGAGAATTGAAATATTCATATGGTTCAACCCATTTTACAGCAAGAACGTTGTTCAAACGTTTGGAAAAATATTCTTCAAACTCTTTTTACAAACACTTTTTTTATTTTACCTTATTTATTTATTCAACAAAAATGTTTTCTTCAGCTTATTTATTTACCGAGAGCATGGTACAAAAATTATTTTAAAGGCACAATTTAAAAATTTGTTTTTGGTTTGAGAACAAATTAAACCTATTTGTGCAACTGCAGAATAAAGAACGAATGTCCATTCTAAACGGAAATTGTTTACAAAACATGGCGTTTTATACCAAGCCACGATAAAATTTACCAGATAACGAAGAAAGTATACATAGGAGTAACTTTTGGTTTTGTTTTTTTTAGAAATTATAGTACTTAAAACATCGTTCATTTATAGTAAATATTTTTTTTAACAGTTTTATTTTTTTATATTATTAAATAAAAAAAAACGCACATTTACCAAAAATATCTTGAAGATAAGGAAAGTTATCAGCCTACAAAACCAATCAAAAACATGCAAACTTTGCTTTTGGAAAAATAGCTATCATTACTTTCCCGACCAAAATAAATTATTAAATAAAAGATCCGAGCTCATTTCAAAAATGCAGGCATGAAAATAAATTTTCCTACGTAACCTAAAAAATGAAAACGGAAAAATTTCCCATAAATAAAACAAATACAATAATAATAAAAAAAAAAATAAAATAAAATGTTCTTTTTGCTTCAATAAAATAAAAATAAATAAAAATAAAATAAATAAATAAGTACTTTATGTTGCTAAAAACCGAAAACCAAAAAGAGAAAATATAAAAATAAATTGACCTAAATTCATCCAAGTAAATAAATAGGCAAACCAATCCCAAATTAAAAAACTTTTCCCGCCTTTTTTTAATAGTTAGAATGAACTACAAATAACCAACCCCAAAATTTTACAAATAGCTTTAATTAAATTGTCAAACCAAAACAAAACTGTTAAATACGATATAAACAAATTTTTTTACTACGTTAATAAATAAATAAATAAAATAAGAAACAAAAATAAATAAATAAATAAATAAATAAATAAAATAAAATAAAAATAAATAAAACGAGCAATATAACTTTGACCCAAATAAATGAACAAAGCGACTTCCGGTAAAAAAAATAACCGCCATAATAGAATACCCACAATGCACCACTAACCCGTATATATAAATAACAGAGAGAAAATAACAGCACACGTGGCCTGACGATTGCATATAGCATGAAACAGACTGTCGCCTCTATGTTGACTTCTATGTTCACTTTTATATATATATATATATATATATATATATATTTTTTTTTTTTTCAAGAGGATAAAATCTTGGTTGAGCTCTATGTCATAGACAAAGTAAAAATATGATATGGAAGGCTCAAACACTAATATTTCATGGGTATAATTTATTTCATTGGAATCGTAATCACGATTTAATTCATCAGGTCTACAAATTCAAAAAAATAATTTGGAATCTGTCTCTGATATATAATTGTTTTTTTTTTTTTTGAAATATATAATCATCGCAACAGCGGGAATCCCATGTTTCAAAACTGAAACTTCAATTCAAATTCAATCTTAAAAATTAAACTTAAAACCCAAAGTTCCATTCGATTATCAAGCGATGCTAAGAATAATTTTTAAGAAATTGATTTACTTCATTTATACAGTGTAACCCGGATATAAGAGAGTTGTCGGGACCGGAGAAGAAGTCTCTTATACCCGGGTTTCTCTTATACCCGCGTCTCTTATATCCGGGTTACACTGTATATATAAATACATATTATTATTATTATTATTACTTTTATTATTATTATTATGACATAAACGTTATTTTTAGTGGATGCATCGTATTTAAGTAGACGCACTGTTTTTATATTTAAGCAGTATTATATTTCGTCAACTGGCTTATCAATATACGAAAACATAAGAAAATGTGCCTTCTGGATTAAAATAATAAAAGAAAATCATTAATTCTTTAGGAATATATATATATATATATATATATATATATATATATATATATTAAAAAAAAAAAAAATATATATATATATACATTAGAAATATATATATATATATATATATAAACATTATTAAAAATATATATATATATATATATATATGTGTGTGTGTGTGTGTGTAAATACGTGTGTGCATTTATGTCCTCTCTACCACGTGACAAGCCTAATTAACTTTCATTCTACTTCGAACTGAAAAGGCCAACAACGTAAGCTTAAAATGCAACTTATTTTTTTTTCGAGTAGAATTGGTAAAAAGTTATTGAAAACGACATTTCTCCTGCACAGAAAAAGAGCTTTTTTTGTTTTGTTTTTTTTTTTTTTTATGAAAATCCAAGAGAAAAAAAAAGGGAAATAATTTTTAAAAATGTATGACAAAGCTCTGAAGTCAACAAATAAACAAATTAAATATGAAGAAATATTTTTTTAAAAAAAGACAAAAAGGCGTAGACATCTAGTAGTAAAAGCCTTGAAAGAGAGGAAAATGGTCACTCAAAACATAAACCCAAAGTAGAAGGAAGGGTGAAATAAAAGGAAAAATAAATAAATAAATAAATAAATAAAGATCCCTGCTTTACTGTGTTTTTCGAATGCTGGCTTTAACGATACATCCGGTCCATGGCTCAGACGTTTAGTGCAACATCCGCTCAATTCGTGCAAATAAAATGAGTGAAGGAAAACATTTATCATATTATCAGATTCCTTTCATTTTTATCGTTCTTTTAATTATTTTTCATATTCCCAAATGAAAGTACATGAATTGATTCCATTAGATATTAACGGCAGCATAAATAATTTTCTTTAAATTCGTCTATTTTTCAAACACTGATTGTCATCCATGAATTATTTTCTTCATATATGTCTCACTATCCTCTCTCTCTTTCTTTCTCTCTACACACACACTCACAAACACACACACACACACACGCATATATATATATATATATATATATATATATAAATGATATGGGTATTGTAGGCTTTTGAATGTGTTTTCTATGTATGTTTCTTTTTTAAGGTAAATATTGGGAGCTGCAGATTCTTAATACTCTCATAAACCTATAATAATATTACATTTCCTAACAGAATTATTACTCTCCCAAGCCAACGTACACAAATGTATCAAGAAATATATATATATATATATATATATAATAAAGTTAATGGTCAAAATTGAATTAGACCAGGAAGCAGTAGTATTAAAAAGATTTAATTTATATAATACCATATACATATATAAATTAGATCTTTTTAATACTACTGTTTCCTGGTCTATCTTACTTTTGACCATATATATATATATATATATATATATATATATATATATATATATATATTGTCATCCACAGACTGACTGTTTCGCTGTATCACACATCATCAGTGACGTCCGGTTGCCTCTAGCTACGATCAAAACCAGACTGAAGTGACGTCAGTCGGTGATTCTACCACTAATCCCTTGGTGCAAGGCAGGGATGAAGGTGAATTTAATCGTATTTATTTTTAGATAAACACACAGTGACTGAGAGAGCTCAATTCGATTTAACGAAGAGTCTTGCATTATTAGCAGTAATAGTCACTGCTTACAAACCCACACAAGACAATCAGCAGTATGAATCACAGGTAGATTATAATCAAATCCAGCAATCATTCCTATTACTTATAGAGGGAAGGTTGCCCAGACTTAATATAAATGCTATCTACTAACTCCAGCATTTTTTGTTTGTTGTGCGCATATTTATGCTTTGTCGTTGATAGAGCTCTAAAGAGCAGCGATAACAGGTTAGCCCTTTTGTTGATGTTTCATTTTTGTTGTTATATTTTTCGATCCAGCAACTTTACGAGTAATATTTTCTCTTATTCTTGCTCTTATTAAAAGTATATATAAGAGCAAGAATAAGAGAAATATATATATATATATCCAACATTTTATGAGTCATATTTTTCTCTTTATTCTTGTTTTTATATATTTTCATATATATATATATATATATATATATATATATATATATATATATATAAAAGCATACAAGAAATATATTACTTGTAAAGTGTGTGTATATATATATATATATATATATATATATATATATATATATATATATATATATATATTAGGTTCTAAGTATGAGTCACCGTGCGGCACCTAAGCTTTGGGAGCGAAATTGGGTAGACGGAACCATTGGGAGCTGTCGGTGGTTATGTTAGCACGAAGTCACAAGTCATTGTGACTGAGGGTTTAAGTGTACTGGTCTTGTTCAGACTGTTGATTACCCTAGATAACGCTCTCTCTCTCCCCCTTCTCAGAATCTGTAACTAAGGTCCGCTCGGCATAGTGGCAGTATAAACCATGTATAGTCTCTGTGCGTGTTGAACAAAAACAAATGTGCCCGAGAACGGATTAGCTATCCGCCCCAGTAGGCGGGCATTTTGGATATGAGTCATGAGCCACTATATATATATATATATATATATATATATATATATATATATATATATATATATATATATTGTATTTGATGGCATAGCAGACTCAGTATATTACAAATATAAAAATGAATTATTACAAATTAAAAAAAATAAATAAATTTTAGAAAGTTATAAAATATATAATAAGTAAAACCTAGAAACAGAATTTACAATAAATATATCTTAGAAATTCATTTAGGTTATGATTACTAAATAACAGGAAGTCATAAATTTTATAAATAAATATTAGAAATTTATGGAACTTACAATAAAGAGATTTTCGAAAGTAATTATATTTATAATAAATAAATATTAGTAATAAAAAATTTACAATAAATTTTAGAAAATTATAAATTTATAGTAGTTAAATAATATAATATTCGTATGAAGTACTATTTTTAAATAATTTATAATAAATCCATATTAGCAGTCATAAAATTTGCACTGTTGTAGACAGTCATAAAATCTAATACAAATAATATTTATAATAAATAAATATTAGACATCATAAAATTTACAATAAATAAATATTAGAATGCCGTAACATTTATAATAAGAAATACCGCCCCAGCACCCACCCCCCAAAAAACCGAAATACTAAGAATCATCAAAAATTAGAATGGCATAAAAATTATAATGAATAAATATTATAAATTCATAAAATTTTAATAAATAAATGCTAAAAATCATCACATTGATAATAAATATAAGAAATTAATAAATTTCAGTTAATAAATATTATAAATTCATGGTTAAGAAAAGACAAAGAACAGGTTCTAGGGACTAAGTTTTTAATAAATTAATACTAAAAATCATAAAATTCATGAAAAATAAATACTAAAAATCCTCAAATTTATAATAAATGAATAATATATATAATTTATAATAAATGAATAATATATATAATTTTTAATAAATTGATATAAAAATTCATTATATTTTAATCAATAAATACTAAAAACCAGCAAATTTGTAATATAAATTAGAAATTCATAATTTTTATGATGGATAAATATAAATTCATTAAATTTATGATAAATAAATACTGAAAATCATCTAATGCATAAATATTATAAAATTCATAATAATGGAGCAAAAAACATTATTCGTAATGTCCAATTCTGGGGACATCGATTAATTTCAAGCGACATTCGATGTACTATCAAACAATTCCTTCCTTCCTTTATACTTATTGGTGTTAACGTGGGTGTGACATGCTTGTGGATCAAATGGACTCTCCCGTCGTATTCGATGTATGTGCCTCAAGCAGTTCAGTTCCTAGGAACAGACAGCCCAGACACCAGCACATATGATTTGATTATAGGGGTGAACGCTTTTTTGAACACTTTTTGAAGGGCCGAATACAGAGACCTGGTGCACTACGTGCCACATGGTCCACAAACAACCCTTCGCAGGTTTTGAATTCAGAATTGTCCTTCTCCTAGACTAGTTGCCATCCAAGTCTGTCCTACTATTTACCCATAGCTGAGGAGAGAAAATTTCCCAAGAGTATTAGCACGTAAGTGAATGTAATGGATTCGACTGGAATTCGAAATCGGCTCTCCGATTCCTCAATTCGAGCCTCTATCCACTACTCCATATATATGTGTATATATGTATGTGTGTGTGTGCGTGTTCGTGTGTGCGGGTACTGTGTATGCCTATGTGCACGCTAACGTTTTCATCTAAGGATTCAAAAACTTCTGTAACATACTCTTAGATATGTGTACGTAATTATCTACATTTATTCCCCCAGAATCACTCCCCACCCTGCCACCGACAAAATGCGGTTTGTCATCTGTTATGATATTGAATCAATTAGCTTTGATTTATTGCCGCACAGAAGGCATTTACATTAACCCAAGTTTCATTTAGAGGTCGCTGTAGTTGCCGTAACAAGGGGAGATTGTTTGGCGAAATATTTGCATCCATTCATATCAGCCCATTCATCTTCATCTTTCAACTATTCGCTCCGGTATCCGATCATGTCAGACGGAGCCACTATTAACATCTCCCGCCCAGCAAAGCTCCCTTTAAAACACCCCGTCAACCACCCTTTTTACTCCCGACATCCCAGAAACCTTTCCAATGATCACGATGTCAACAAAAATGTCACACGGTGTAACTAACTGTAAATATCAACGGATCTCTTTCCTAATCTCAGCGACGTTATTATTGGAGTTAAATCCGTGTGTATTCATTCGCCATTATATGATTTCTAATACCCTTATTTTTAATTATTTGTTTAGTTGACTTTGTCATCTTCGCTTTCATTAGTGATAGGTATTTTAAAACTTCTTTACCTTACATTCTTACCTTCACTCACTCTTGTTCATGTCGTCTTTAGCATTGCGATTATTCTACAGTCTTTCGGGTTGTCATAACTGTCGTTTATCAAAATTATTTTACCGTTACTATTTTACCACTACTTGGGCGTTCTTCTTCTTCTTCTTCTTCTTCTTCTTCTTCTTCTTCTTCTTCTTCTTCTAATAATAATAATAATAATAATAATAATAATAATAATAATAAGAAGAAGAAGAAGAAGAAGAAGAAATAATATATGCAAACAACGATGATATTCATTTAGATTCATTTTTTACGTAAAAACCTACGGCCATATCATGTTGAAACACCGGTTCTCGTACGATTAACGAAGTTAAGCAACATCGAAAGCCTGGTCAATACCGAGATGGGTGACTGCATAGGAATACCAGGTGATTTTTTTTTTTTATATATCAACTACTTATGGGTCATTTAATGCCGAAATGCTCACTTGTGTCAGTAAATGATTATTATCTCAATTCTTACAAACTAAAAATATTTTTTTCTGGTCTGAGAAAACCTACAAAAAGTTGATAAGCCAGAATAAAACAAATAAAAAATCAAATTTTTTAAGTATATAGAAAATTAGCAAATCCCAAATATATAACGATATTATATTTATTTAACAAATGAACATTCTGGTTTCGTTAAACATTCCCCAACAAATTTAAGGCAATTATTTTAAACAATGAGATAATTCATTTACACTATTTACATTGTTCGGACTTTTGTCTTCATCTTTATTGGCCTATTCACGACGTTTCGGGCGTTGTACGCTCTGGCCTTCGTCAGGTGGTATACTTTAGAATTTCGAACCGAACTCTTTATTTAGTCCACTGGGGTAGATTGGTCTCGTTCCACGTGCCATGCAATTTCTGGATATCTCATTTTCAGTTAATTCCCTTTAGTAATTCAACCCGCCAAGTTTTTTGTTCATCCCTACTGTGTCCACGTATTGAACTCACAACTCTTTGGGTGAAATCACTGGATTACTTGCAGCAACACTTTTATCCACTGTGTCAAGAATTGAGAGTTCAATACCTGGCCACAGCAGAGGTGAACAAAAAAAAAAAAAAAAAAAAAAAAAAAAAAACTTGATGAGCTGAGTTACTAAAGGAAAATAAATGAAACTGAGATATCCAGAAAAGGCATGGCACGTGGAACTAGAACAATCTACCCAGGTAGACTAAATAAACGTTCGGTTCGAAATTCCAACGTATATCACGTATAGAAGACCGAAGCGTACTACGGCCGAAACGTTGTGAATATGACAATGAGGATAAAAGTCCGACAATATAAATAGTCTAAAAAGTACCTCAGTTTATAAATATAAACAGAAATAATTCATTCTTCAGATTAATTACAAGAAAAAATCATGGTGTCATCACAAAAAAAAAAAAAAAAAAAAAAAAACGCGTCCTGGGTGTGATAATAAACTACATCCGGCAGCAAGGCTTCTGATCGGGAGGTTTTGAAATAAATGGAATAAATTGCTCTTAATTGCTGTTGTTTCCAGGTCCAGCCTGACCAGTAGTGGTAGCACCTGCTAGGGTCCCAGCTATGTGAAAATAGTTAACATCCAAACTGGGGTAAAAATTATGAAAGCATAAAATGGAGCCCTCGAATGGACTGAAAAAGTTATCAATAGATGCATTGAAGGGATTCCTGGCAGGCCATGACTTAAAGAAATATAAAAAAAAAAATGTATCACAAGTATAACCAGCACCTTACGAAGGGTTTTATCTATGTAAAATATGCGTGTATTTAAATTTATAGTAAGAATACAAGCAATTCATTTCCATAGTAAGGAATTACCAGCAATACGTTTTTGTATAAAAAAAATATAAAAAATTACCAGCAATATATTTTTTGTAAAAGAATGCTCCGTAGAAAATTAAATTTCGGAATTGAATGACCCACATAGAGTTGATGTGCCGCAAAAAAAAAAAAAATGAGAAAACATCATTAATAACCTGTTTATCCTCTTCAGGCTTTTATGACCTCCTGAATTCTCTGAGGCCTGAATTTCACTAATAAGAACAATTCTATATTCTCCATGAAACTAATACCAATTTTTCGCGTTTGGCTGATGACAGATCAGCTTTAGAGAGTAGAGCCTTGTCAGGGAACATTTCAAATTTTCCTCCATAAATTTTTAATCTGATATTAAATACGGACTGTTTTTCCTTGAGTCGATATGTCTTTTCTGAAGACAAAAAAATTAATGCTCTTTACTCAGTGGCATGATAAAATTATTAGCCTGGAAAACAGCACTTCATCATAACTAATATGGGAACCAGTAATAAGGAGTGCCAGAGAAAAGCAATGATAACCACAAAGTTGCAATATGAGCTCTGGTAAAAACATGCAATGATAACAGCAAAATTGCAATATGAGCACTGGTAAAAATGGTTGCTGAGGACATTAGGTTTATAATACCCAGAAATTCATACCCAGATGTCCCCAAGAACACATGGCACAGTGGATAAAGGCGTTGGTTAGATCCAGTGACAAGACCCAAAGAATGTAAGGCAGTGGAGAACGTTCAGAGAGAAAATTAACAGGATATAGCTGACATCCATCAAATAAGCACATGGAACAGTCTACCCCAGTGTGCGAAATAAAGGGTTCAGTTCGACATTCCAACCACCGGAAGAAGGCCGGAGCGTACAACGGCCGAAACGTTGTGATAAATATAGCGACAAAGATGAGGACAATAGTCCGAATAAGGTAAATAATGATCATAACTAAACGTATTCTCTATGGATGAAGTTAGAAAGGTGTTTCAAAATTTTAGTCGTCCTTCTTTGCTTTGACTTCCAAGTCAACAAAAAAATGACTGCCATATATATTCTTCCATTATATGTTAAGCAATTCGATATCATAATTGAATGTTCTTGTTTTCTTCAGGCAGATATCTTTATAGATATCATTAGAATGGTACCAGACAAAAGTTTCTGTATCAATGTCTAAACTAAAACTGATTCCTAACTCTGCAACCCCATTTTCTTCGGTTTTAAGGTTAGTGCAGATTTTTATTTGTGTAAATCTTTTATGTAAATTACTTTTCATTCAGCCGATTTTCTAAAGTTCTATCACAAGCATTGACACCGAACTCCATATATCTGTTTATACGTTTGTTTTGTGGTCATTTTCTATTTTCAGTTTAAATTGCTTTAACATTGCTATCCTGATTCATTGAGGCCTTCCCTTTGTCTACTCTCATAGCAGTTTCCTATTTTGTTTCTACTTGCATAACATAATCGATCTAGATGACTGAAAACGTCCAATATCTTTTGCCATACATAATATTACATTTCTTTCTAAGGAGAGTTTTATTAGAATTTTGCATTTGACAGCTCCTCGTGTTGGAGTCATATAACCTTTCAAATAACTAATTCCTTATGGCCTTCAAGCATGCATTTTCACTGCAGACTAATTTGTCTATTCACTTTTGTGCTGGTATTTGTTTTAGAATATAAATTGTAACAAGATTCCATAGTGTTTTTTTCAACACTGATCTGGAAAATGTGATATTAATTTAAATAATTTAGTATCATTTGTTCACGGTGTCTTTCATGAAGCCGACGTATTCAGCTTCATTGTTTTGTGTCATCTTTGTTTACTGCTAATTCAAAAAGTCGAACATTCTCTAAGCGTGGTAGATTGCATATATTTTGACAAGAGTTGTAATAATAATAATAATAATAATAATAACAACAACAACAACAATAACAATAATAATAATAATAATAATAATAATAAGAAGAAGAAGAAGAAGAAGAAGAATATCGACTTCCGGATAGACTTTTTCAGAATGAGGGATGTTCAAGCCGCTATTGCCCCAGTAATCATTAATGCGTTTGGGACTATACCACTGAAATGTTCTGTATTAAGAAAATTGGAATAATACATAATATGCCATTGTTTCAAAAGCCTGCATGATCTGGCATTGCAAATATTTTGCACTGCGAAAGATGCTGTCTGTTTGAAGTCGTACGAATTGATGGAGAACATCCATAAGTCAAGATCTCTGGTTGAAAACAAAAAACCGTACAGTGGAAAATAATAATAATAATAATAATAATAATAATAATAATAATCTATGCTTATTGACATAGCTGTCCCATCTGAGGGAAAAAAACTCCATAAAAATGATCGAGAAATTGTCCAAATACAAGGACCTAAAGATCGAGATTAACAGGATGTGGGGAATGAACACTGAGACTGTAGCAATAGTAATCGGAACTCTGGGCCTCGTGAGAAAAAGGAATGTACAATTTTACAAACAGTGCCCCTAGTAATATCAACATACACGTTGCCTAGAAGATCGTCCTACTAGGAACATACCATATTCTAAGAAAAGTGCTATCAATTAAATAATAATTTTCCTATAGGTCCTACGTACCATAGTTTGGAACCGGCTTTACAGGATACAAAGTAGGAAACATAACATGCAATAATAATACTACTACTACTAATAATAATTGCAAAGGACTAATGCTTACCAACGAGAAATTACCAATCACATATACTGACAAATTGTGTTAATCTCAAATGCAGGTTCTGTCATAAATATCCAGAAACAATTGACCGCTTTGTATCACGTTGCCCAGCGTTAGCACCCACTGAATATAAAACTCAGCATGATAGAGTGGGCCAATATCTGCATTGGAAAATTTATTAACTTTTACAGGAAGAAAACTGCAAGAAACTGGTACGAATATCACCCAGACCCCGTTATAGAGATATGACCTGTAACAATTTTATGGGACTTTATAATATACACAGACAGAACAATCAAATCTAATCGCCCAGATTATAATGTACTTTTAAAGATATTAAAAAAAAACTATAAAAATACAAAGATGTTGAAGTGGAAATCTAAAAAATGTGGCACATGAGAACATCAATAATTTCAGTTATAGTTGGATCCCTCGGATTGACTAACTGAAGGGAATCCTGGTAGCCCATGCTTTAAAAAAATAAAAAAATTATACTCACAAGTACAGCTCACAAATTACGAGGAGCTTTAACTGTGTAAAATGTGTGCGATCTTAGTTGTTTTCTTTTACAAAGATGTAAAATGTCATGAACCTATTTCTGACCTTAAGTCTCTGGTTGCGACATGGAAGGAAATGTATATACAACAGAAATAAAAGGAAATACTACTACTATTACTACTACTACTAATACTACTAATAATAATAATAATAATACACCGGCTGAAACTGCAAAATACCTAAAAATGACAGCAAAGGCGAATGCAACCGACCAGATACAGAAGCGATGTCAAGATAAACCGCTTCATGGCCAATACTCTGCCCGTACCAAACAAGCTGACGTAGACAAAACCCGTACCCATCAGTGGCTACGTAGTGCAGGGTTGAAAGCGGAAACTGAAGGTTTTATCCTTGCTGCGCAGGACCAATGCTTGCTAACTAGGAATTATCAAGCACATATACTAAAATATTGTGTCAGCTCAAAATGCAGATTCTGTGATAAATATCCAGAAACGATTGATCATCTTGTATCAGGTTGCACGATGTTGGCACCCACTGAATATAAAACCCGACATGACAGAGTGGACCAATATCTGCACTGGAAAATCTGCAACTACTACGGGAAGGAAACTGAAAAAAACTGGTATGAACACCACCCAGACCCGGTTACGGAGATAGGACCTGTTACAAGTCTATGGGACTACACAATACACACTGACAGAACAATCAAGGCCAATCGGCCAGATATTGTTATTAAAGACCACAAACAAAAACGGTGCCTCCTTATTGACATGGCAGTCCCTGCTAACTGCAATGTATCTTTGAAAATATTCAAAAAGTTGTCAAAATACAAGGACCTTGAAATAGAAATCTCAAAAATGTGGTATATGGGAACATCAACAATCCCTGTTGTAGTTGGAGCCCTAGGACTGGTTGGAAAAGATTGCAGTAGACTAATTGAAGGGATTCCTGGAAGTCCATGCCTCAAGGAGATACAAAAAATTGTTCTGACAAGTACAGCCCACACTTTACGAAGGGCTTTATCTATGTAATTTTATTTTTATTTTTATTTTTTTTTGCCAGTGGAAAGTGTCATGACGCCATTTCTAACCTTAGGTCCCTGGGCGGGACCCGGAAAGAAATGTGTAAACGCCAGAAATCAAAGAAAATAAAAATAATAATAATAATAATAACAACAACAGAGATGGTGTCTCAATAAAAATAAAATAAAAAAAAGGTCTTTGTGGAATATTACGCATAGACCTTTCATATCGAGGTGACAACTAAACATCGCTCGAGTTAACAAGGACTGCGTCCCCCAGAGAGTAACCAGTTTAGGGTCGAAAAGACTGTTATTGGTTCACACCTTCCTAAGAATATGGAGCTGGAGTTCTCATGCAACAGGATACAACCTACTGATGTCTTTCCATGTCCAACACTAATAGGTTCAATTCAATAGAGAAAACAAAAATTGTCCACAGAAGACAGGAAACAGGTTCTTATGACCGATTATGCTACCATAAATAATTTTAAAACACAAAACAGTCATATCGAATTTAGAAAGAAAAGAAACCCAACTTAGGACCAAACAGAAACAGGAACGCAATTAATCCCACAATTGAGTAATTCCTCATATCGAGCTCAGATTGCTTTCAATGCAGTGACCACAATTACATTTCTTTATCTTTAGTGGCATTGGCACATTATTTTTTAGATTTTTGATACAAAAAACTTGACGCCTCTGCTTGAAACTTGGGGGCAACACATACTACATAAAACAAACAGAGTAAAAATAACAAAGCCGTCACAACAATCATACAAATAATAATAATAATAATAATAATAAAAATCCCGTCTGGTTAAGAAAGAGATGGAAAAATAGCCAACAAAATCGAACTAATGATATCAAGATAAAATAAATCTAGAAAATCGTCCTCATCAGCATTACTCATAAATTTATCCTATAAATCCATCACACCATCATCGTAGACCGAAGCTCAAGGGATGGTCCTGTCTTCATGAGAGGACATAGCAGGACATTAAGAAAAACTTGAACTACTACTACTACTACAATTAATAATAATAATAATAATAATAATAATAATAATGATAATAATAATAATGGCATGAGCGTACCAAG
The DNA here is from genome assembly GCA_903632075.3 of Acanthosepion pharaonis. Taxonomy (NCBI): domain Eukaryota; kingdom Metazoa; phylum Mollusca; class Cephalopoda; order Sepiida; family Sepiidae; genus Acanthosepion; species Acanthosepion pharaonis. The sequence continues at coordinate 1,753,296 of CAHIKZ030000513.1, read as the reverse complement.
TGACAAAAACATCTCTGAGAAGGTTTGTGGAAAACTGGGGTTGGAAATAGAGAAATGATGTCCTTAAAAACTAAAAATGTTCCTGTTATGGTTGGAGTTTTGGATCGGATTAAGAAAGGAACTCACGAACAAAATCCCTGGTGTTCTTTTATTGTCCTGTATCCCTAATAATGTCTTTCTTATATTCTTTCACACTTAGTAGCCCCCTACGTGTTGCCGGTTCTGTTGACTTGACTGAGGTACAATATATATACTTACAAAGTACAATATATAATAGGGAACGCAGATATTTTGACATTGGCATGCACTTGCTTTAGGTTTACTGAATTTCATTTCATACGAAAAATTCTTTGTTCATTTTCTTTAATCATTATTCTTGTTTTATATCAGAAAATATTCTACTTTTTATGCTACATTTGGTATCCATTCCTCTGAAAATCATGTCGACTTATACACGATATAATACGGTAAAATGGGGGCATCATTGGTATTTCTATAGATTGTTATTATCATCTTTTCCATTTTACCGTTTTATCAGTACCATTATCAGTCTTTTATCATCACTACCGAAATCCTTTCCATGACGATCCTTGCCGTTAAACTTAAACGATTGTTATTTCTTCCATTTTAATACCATTTCAATATGTGAAATGATTATTAATCTTTAACCTAAATTTTAAGGCATGAACGGATCTCTTCTGCCATTCTCACGCTACGGGTTAAATAGCAAGGTACACTGTGCTCTTTAGACTTGAAATGCAACCAATCTAGGAGAAGGACAACTCTGAGTTTCAAACCGTAGAGAAGGCAAATGGATATCAATTCATTATCTTTCCGGAGAAGGCCTAACGATTCACAGATAATAAAGCTAAAAACAGATCTGTGGAGAGATATACGCCCTGAAAGGGTATGACATTTTTAGAATCTCAAAAATCACTTCAAAATTTCTATGAGGTGCATGGATAGTGTAACGGCCCGGGAAGTGAATTGGGAGGGCCGGGTTCAATTCCTCGCTCATTTCTGTTTTGTTCGCTTCGCGTTAATGTTCATATCATCCAGCTATAGATTAAATAGAAGGAGAGACTGTGTTCTCTTACCTTAAGCTGTCAACTAGACTGAAAAAGGAATTCAAAACCAGCTGGAAGAGGGATGGGTTTCGTCAGACTATCCTTCCTTAGAAAAACCACTGCAGCGATGGCTGCGGTATATGTATTACTCTTACAAATCCTAATGGGTGACTGGACTCGTGACGTGATGCGAGGAAAATCTCTAAGAGCATCCACTTTATTTTGGCCAATCAAAAGAAAATGATTTTAATTGCATTATTTTGAATGTCTCGGTGGTGTAATGGATAACAGCTCGAACAGATTTCCGGTCGAGTTGTTTACATTCACTTACATGTAAATACACTTGGGAAAGGTTTGAATCTAGGGACCCCCATGAAAAACACGATACCAAAAGCTCAAAATGAATTTTTAAAAATAAAAATATCTTTCTTGAAGCTTTTAAGTCTTAATTTCAAGCTAATAGAGTAAATTTAATATTTCCAATAAGCAAAATACATTACTGCATCTCAAAAACTAATTTAAATTGACTACAAATATTTTTTTGTTAAAATAGATGATTAGCGTCCATTTTTAGTCGTCTTCCATCGCAATGTAATTCTCTTTATTAAAAAAATTCTTCCAAAATTAAAATATAATTTTCTGAAACTTTATTTGAAGAATATTAACTGTATAATTAATCTAATATTTCTATATAATTTTTAAATTCTCAGTAAACTAAAAAATTTAGGAAAATATTCTCCGTAATTTATTGTTTTATTTAATTTTAGAAATGTTGTCTTTAAATTTATTATAGTTAAATAATCGTTCTTTTTTTTTTTTTTTTTTGATAATGTCGTGTATGGTCGACCATACTTACAAAAATCGGCACGTTTATTCACATACAAAAAAAAAATTCAAAATTCTTTTAAAAATATTGGTGTTTGATGATTTCTATTAAGTTTTTCAATTTGTGATTAGTAAATATAGTTTTCACATAATAATAATATCATCTAAAAGACTGAAATTAATACAGAATTTTATAAGATTTATAACTTAATAAATTTTTCTAATAAAACAATGTAATCAATTCTTGTAAAAATTCATTACACATCGAAAATTTTTTTCTTAAGACAATATTGTCCTTAATATATATTATTTATAAATTTCCTCGAAATTTTATAAAATTAAATACGTGCAATGTAAAAAATATAATATGTAAAAAAAAAAATGTTAAATTTTCTAAAAAAATTCCAAAAATAATTTCATTTATTTGTGAACAACTCCTGAAAATTTTATTAAAATCTGACAATTATTTGATAGTCTTAATAACATAAATATTTTGATAATGAAACTATTTGTATTAAGTTTGGGGACTTTTTTCATCATGGTGTGCTCTTTTTTATTAAAATAGCAGGGCGGACTGGGTTCGGCAGCTATACTTGACAATCAGTCTAAGAGAATGTCAACTCTGGATTCAAAACCGTACGTGGCCCTGCAGCCAAATCACGGTTTGCTTTTTGACAAGGCATAACGACCGGAAGCCACTCTTGTCTGGTTTACGCTAAATATATCGGCAGCAGGATGTTGAATGTCGTTAATGACAGTATTTAACAGGCCAGATTTGTGGCCATCAACTGTAATGGTATTATGCATAACAGCCGTCATCCTGTATATTCGATGAGACCTAGTCGGAGTCAAATGAAAAGTCCATGGAACATACACAGAAGCGCCTTCTATGCCAATCTATATGCACAACCGAAATCCATATTATAACACATGGAGCCATTCCGGCGGAAGAGCTATTTAGTTCATCGCTTACAGAAACATTATTATGGATTCACAATCTAATAAACGAGTCCTTTTGCATTTAGGAACAAATGAAAAATTGTACGTATGGTAAATGCGTTAGGATCTCTGAGGATAAGTGGGGACCATAAATCAAATTAAATTACTTTATCACAAAAAATACTATCTAGTTTCGGTAATCAAATCAATCTCTAAGGAAAAAAAGGTTTTAGAAAAGAGAGAGACCTAGAAACATGAAATTCTATCGAAAAAAATTCCACTGATACAGGTTTAAAGCCCAAAGAAAAAGCCCCGACACGAGTAAACCACTAACTAAAAGAGCTCAATACAACCGTAGAGCAACCTAGATAAACCTAGTGAGCCAGACAAACCTACCCAGGTTTCACCTAAACGGATCGTCAGGAAAGCTGGGTAGACAGCTTTCCCTGACGATCCGCTTCAGTGAAACCTGGGTAAGTTTTTTTTGGCTCACTAGATTTATATATATATATATATATATATATATATATATATAATATATATATATATAAAACAGACTGGCAGACATACACTCTCTTGAACCTGGATATTGAACGTGATAAGATAAATTAATTTGATTTATTGTCCCTACATATCCCCAGAGATCCGAACGCATTATCCTCGGATATAGTTTTGCCTTTCTTTCATTCTAACCCGAGGCAAACAAAGAGAGAAGACGCTGTTGACGAAACGCGTTATTTGTAGACTTTGTCTCGCTATCCTCTCTTTTGTTTCGCATACTATTATGCATCCTACAAACACACATTTAAGAATCATCGATATATAAAATATTATAACATTTGCATATGTTATTGACGGACAGATCCACCTATTTTAATTATTAAAATCATTCGATGTTTGTGAGAGGCAGCATTTTTTTTTGCTCATCATAACTCGTATTTATTTACCTTGGATATGAATTATGATAAACATTTCCATTAGTGCTACCACCTCACCATTACAATGCAGTAAATGTATTACGAGCAGCGAAGATCTTAAGATTTCAAAAACAAGCACGGAGGTTACGTTTACCCCACAATACATTTATGCCGAGGTCATGTGTCAAGGATATAAGACTGTCGTCTACGAAAGGTTTTACTGTTTACTGTACTGTTCAAAGGTCAGTAAGAAAAAAAGCATCAAAGAAAATATGTAAAATGAAAGACGACTATCGCCTCATTTTGCACCGATAATCGCGTATCTAACATGCTTGACAAAAATAAAAATGGCGATGAAAAGTCTTCAGAGCTAACAGTTTTCTCGGAAAAATGGCGAAACTTCCGTATTGTCCATCAGCATAGCTATACCAAAATGAAATGCATTGTGAGAATTTCGTTTTTGTTATGTTATGGCGAGTTTTTTTTCTTTTTTTTTTTTTAAGAAAATTCTATTTCCTTTGTTCTTTCACTCTTTCTTTTTTATTTTTCATTCATTAGTTTGTTGGTTGATTCATTACGACCTTTCTGTCATTCTTTAGTTTCATTTTCATTGACTTTTATTTTCTATAGTCATTTTCTTGTTTTTTCCAACTTGTCTTTTTTAATCTTTTTTTTTCTTTTTATTCCATTATTCTTTCTTTCTTTTCTTTTATCTGTTTCTCAATTTTCATTTTCCTCTTTTCAATTATTTCGTCTTTTTTCTCTATTTTTCTCTCTTCTTTCTTTCATTTCATTTTCTTTCTTTGTCTTTTTTCTGTTTTCGTTTTCTTTTTTCTTACTTTTCTTTTTATTCCTTTGTATTTTTTCTAATTTACTTTATTTTCACTTTTTCTTTTCTTGTATTATTCTGTCGATTTTCTGTATTTTCATTTTATTCTTTCTTTCTCTTCCATTTTGCCTTTTCTTTTATTTTTCTTTCGTTGTATTTTATTTTTCCTATTTTCATTCTTTCCTTTCCTATTTTTCTTCCTTTATTTTAATAATTTTCCTTTTTCTCTCTAACTCTTTTCTTTCTTTCTTTCTTTCTTTCTTTCTTTCTTTCTTTCTTTCTTTCTTTACATTTGTGCTCTTTTGCCTTTCATCTCTTATATTTCGTTTTTTATTCCTTTTGTGATTTTTTGTCTTTTTCTTTTCTTTTCTTTTCCTTTTTCTTTCTTTCTTTTTCCTTTTTTCTTTCTTTCTTTCTTTTTTTACATTTGTGCTCTTTTGCCTTTCATCTCTTATATTTCGTTTTTTTATTCCTTTTGTGATTTTTGTCTTTTTCTTTTTTCTTTCTTTTTCCTTTTTCTTTCTTTCTTTTTCCTTTTTTCTTTCTTTCTTTCTTTTTTTACATTTGTGCTCTTTTGCCTTTCATCTCTTATATTTCGTTTTTTATTCCTTTTGTGATTTTTTGTCTTTTTCTTTTTCTTTCTTTTCCTTTTTTCTTTCTTTCTTTTTTCCTTTTTCTTTCTTTCTTTCTTTTTTACATTTGTGCTCTTTTTTGCCGTTCATCTCTTATATTTCGTTTTTTATTCCTTTTGTGATTTTTGTCTTTTTCTTTTTTCTTTCTTTTTCTTTTTTCTTTCTTTTTTTTCCTTTTTTTTTTCTTTTCTTTCTTTTTTTTACATTTGTGCTCTTTTGCCTTTCATCTCTTATATTTCGTTTTTTTATTCCTTTTGTGATTTTTGTCTTTTTTTTTTTTTCTTTTTCCTTTTTCTTTCTTTCTTTTCCTTTTTCTTTCTTTCTTTCTTTTTTTACATTTGTGCTCTTTTGCCTTTCATCTCTTATATTTCGTTTTTTATTCCTTTTGTGATTTTTTGTCTCTTTCTTTCTTTTTTGTTTCTTTTTCCTTTTTTGTTTCTTTCTTTCTTTCTTTCTTTCTTTCTTTCTTTCTTTCTTTTAATTTGTTCTCTTTCCCTCTTTCTTCTTAAAAGACTTTCCAATCATTTTTCTTCCACTCTATTTTCTCTTCTCACCCATCCCGCTACCCACTCGAAACTTGAGTGTTTCTTTATTTTCGAGAAGTTTTCACAAGTTCCTGATGGCAAGCAGAGTCGATCCTAACTTTTAACGTTAGCAAAACAAAACTTAAAAGAAAAAGAAACCGAAACAACCCTGTATGTCTAATGACAAATAAATATGCTCTATTATGTCTGAATTGGAAAATAGAACGAATAAATTGCAACCATCATTTCCATAGCGCCATCAATTGCTCAATACTTTTACTGTTTCCTTAGCCTTCTAATACTTCCGGTTACTCGTTCTTTATCGGACATTTTGCTTCGTTTTCAACAAACGCATCTCATGTATAGCTTCATTAATATTTTTGTCTGGTTTTTAAAAAAAGTAAAGATGTGCCTAATAAAACATTATATCGCTATTCTTGCTTATAAAATCAATAATAAAACACTTAAATAAAAACCTTAATAATAAAATGAAAAAGTAAACAGATTTGGTGATATAAATACAAATAAAAGACGTTTGCAAAACATCTTTAGATTGCTACAATCATCGTTAAAAAAAGAAGAAAAACATTAACAAGGACAACAACTACAAGAAGAACGTCAACGAAAGCGATCATAAGAAAAACATGACAAAAACAAAGCCTGTACGATTTTCCAATGGTAATACTACTAGTAAGGAAAAGATTAGAATTTTTAAAATATTCTTGTACCCGCTATAACTGGCCGGAAACCAAAATATGATGGAGCATATCACTGCCCATGACACTACCGCCATCACTCTTACTTAAATAACTACTTTTACTAACTACTACTATTGCTACAACTAGTAGTACAAAACAGAAGTCGACAAAGAGGAATCAGAAGTAGAGTTCGAAATCGAGAAAAGAAAAAAAATAGAAAGAGAAACAGAAGCGTAAGAAAAAAAACCCAAAAACAACAGAAAATAAGAAAGAAAAAAGAAACCTTTAAGATAAAAAGCAACAATTAACCTGACAATAAAAAGTCACTTTATAACCAACACAAACTCCACCAGCTCAATAATAATAATAATAATAATAATAATAATAATAATAGCAGTAGGAGTAGTAGTGGTAGTAATAATAATAATGGTATAAAGAGAATGGGAAAGAAAGAGTCTAATGATGATGAAAATAGCCATTAATATTACTCTATCAACTACAATAGTAATAATGAAGGCCATAAGAATTGAATAAATTATAGAAACTTTAGCAAACAGAGACCATAATACTTTCATTTTCTCTAAACATTTTTTTCATATTCTGAAAATATCGTAAATTCCGATGTCTGGATTTTTTTTCTTTAGAGCCATAAAAACGATAAGATTCCCGTCTATGTACACAGCGCTCTACAAATAAAGAAAATTATGTCTAATTCTTCTCTGCATAAATATAGAAAACAGGCGGTCAAATATATATATACATACATACATACATACATACATATATATATATATATATATATATATATATATATATATATATATATATATATATACACATATGTATGTATGTATGTATAGCTGGCCACTCTGTAGTCTACTAGGGCGGCTAGGCAATCCCTATTACAGATGCTCACTCAGGCGCATTTGTGTTTATTCAACACCTACAGAGGCCACCTGTAGTTTATACTGCAATCATGCTAAGCAGACCTTAGTTACAGTTTCTGAGAAAGAGCGTGTTATCTAGCGGGTCTCATGGTCAGAATGGCTGTTTTTATTTCTTTAGAGCCATAAAAACGATAAGGTTCCTTTGTACACAGCGCTCTGCAAATAAAGTAAATTCTCTGCATAAATATAGAAAACAGGTGGTCCATTATAAATATATAATAATAGATGACCACTCGCATTCAAGGACGCCCTTCTATTAGGGTGGCTAGCCAATCCCTGTTGCAGACGCTTTCTCACTCACATTAGACTATGCTGAGTGGACCTTAGTTAGAGTTTATTGGAGGGAGCGTGTTATCTAGCGTGATCAATAATCTAAACAAGACTAGCACGCTCAATCCCTCGGTCACGATGACTTGTGACTTCGTGCTAGCACAGCTATTGACGGCACCCAAGAGACCCGTCTGTCTAATTTCACTCACAAAGCTTTGATCAACCCGTGGTATGGGCAAATAGTGAACCCTACCAAACAAAAACAAAGCACTATACATTTTTATAGTAAAGTTATCGACAATACATATTTATAGTAAAATTACCAATAATACATATTTAAAGCAAAATGACCAGCAACACATTTTATAGTAGATCAGTTGCCATGAAAATATTTGTAGAAAAGACAGAGGAGAGCCACGTCATGTTAGTGAGAAAGTCGAAATGCTAGGTCAGGATCGATTACATTACATACCCTTTTCTGGATTTCTGGAAATGTACATTGGGAGCACCAAACCAGATATAGCAACAGTGTTCCATACACGGACGAATTGAGGGCGTAGCACCTGTTAGGGCCCTAGCTATGCGCAAATAGTGACCCCCCCCAAAAAAAAAACAGAAACAAAACACTGTGAAAGTATAAAAATACAATTTTATAGTAAAAATACCAGTGCACATGGCTCAGTGGATAAAGACGTTGGTTAGATCCAGTGACTAGACTCTAAGAGTTATGAGTTCAATACCAGGCTACAGCAGTGGAGAACCAAAAAGCTTGGAGAGATGAGTTAAAGGGAAACAACTGGGACATCTGGGGGAGGCATGACATGTGAAATTACTCCGCTGGACGAAATAAAGTGTTCGGTTCGAAATTCCAATCACCTGAAGAATTCCGGGACGTATAACAGCCGAAACGTTGTGAATATGGCAATGAAGATGAGGATAACAGTACGAATAATGTAAACGTTTTTATATATAAAATTATCCAAAAATACATATTTATAGTAAAATTCTAACAATACATTTTATCTGTTGCTGAAGCCATACAATTGCATTCAAAATATTTCGATTTCGGCATTAAATAACACGTAGAGGTCGATATGCTGCTAAACAAAATCAACCGATCATCCAATTTATGATGTTTCATGAAGTTATTTTTTTTTAAATTTATTTGCATGTGAATAAAGCTGGATGAAGAAACCAAAAAACAGTGCCAGGTCTGCATGGTTACTTCTCGAAGAGAAAAGAATCGAACCTTGGTGACAACATTTTTTTTCTTTCACAGTGAACTTCCTCCTGTACAAGCCCCGGGAGGCAGAGTAAGAGTTCCACGCGGATATTTGAAGCAGATAGCGGTTAAACCTAGACTTGAAGAGGTTATGATTGTAGTAATCAGGGAAGTATCCACTTGGGAGTCGGTTCCAAAGAGCAGCGGTTCATGGAAAAAAAGCTGCTCCAATGGAACTTACATCTCACCAAAGAGAATGAAGTTGATTTGCTACAATGGTCTTGAAGATTAGAACTGCTGGAACTAAGGAATGTATTTCGTCTAAGAACTTTCCATGGAAATGGCGATAAAGCAGTGAAAGGTTGGCGACGTTTCATCTGTGGAAGAACGGTTGTATGGTGGAAAATAATTTGTCATTCACAGAATGCGGAGACCCTTTCGGATTCTCTCGAGACTGAAAAGGGAAAACAAGGCATCTTTGTCCATATATGGCAACAGTTCTCCGTTTTAGGCATGATCTGACCCCTGCAAATTTAGAGGAAAGCAGAAGGAGTTAAGTTCTTATTGGAACAATTGACCTTATATACTTATATTCCATTTGAGTCTGGATTCAAAAATTGTTTAATTACATTCTGTTTCAAGGAGTAACATAATTAAAGTTATTGCATTTAGAAGCCCACATTTTGATTCATTTCTCGTTGTAAATAGAAACCACATCATTTGAGTTCCAACAGCAGCAATAACTAAAATGAATATCACAGGCAATTAGAAGAGAAAAAATAATGAGATAATTAAGATGTTGACTTTCCACACACCTTTAAATAAAAGGTCACGAAGGAAATCCCAATCAATACGGAACTTGAGAAATGTATTTTCCTGAAAAAGTGGTTTGAAGAGATTTTATAAATTTCGAGTGACAGCAACACTGGTTTGTTCGTCAAAGGATGCAGAATGTTTCCTTATAAGGAAACAGCTAATATTACCATTGACATTTGCGATTTGGTAGAGCCAATCTGTAGTGTTTGATTAAAGATTTTGAAGTCATTTTTAGTCATTAATTTGAAAAACGGTTGTATACGGCTGATAGTATGAGCATTATGGAACGAGTTGAACGCCATGCACGACATCAAAATGAATGTCTAGATCTGATCAGGATATTTAAGAACTTGACTCGAGTTCTTAGGCTAATATTTTGGTATTGTAACATCTTCCGGTGTTAGACAAGACTTCCTCTAGCTACGTTCAATTTCATTATGTTATTAGTTATAACTAATCCACACACCAAGGTATTTGAAGGGTTTAGTATTTACTAATTCCAAAAAGACATTTACCAAAGAGCAAAAATCATATCTTTTGAAGACATCCAATAGCAGCAACTACGAAAATGGATAAAACAGGTAACTAGAAGAGAAAATAATGTTATAATCAAAATTCCACACAACCTCAAATAAAAGGTTAGAAAGGAAACGTCATAAATACTGGAAAGAGTGATAACAGCTACTGGACTTGAAAAACCTATTTTCCTGATTTTTTTTCCTGAAAAGCCACCTGAAGAAGGCCGGAGCGTACAATGGCCGAAACGTTGTGATAAATATGGCAACAAAGATGAGGACGATAGTCCGAATAATGTAAATAGTGTACATAATGGCTCCTCTCAGAAATATAGACAAACAATGAGACTATTTGTCTCAACTAGTTACTCAGATATTTACATCTCAAATGATATATATATATATTTTGAAACATCCTGTAATACTGGGCCGAACCTAAGAGATACGAAAATAAATGGTGTATTCGGTGTCACTTCGGAAGTCAAAAGATAAAAAAGCTTCATAGTTAACCAAGAAGGTAAGCTGAAAGCTATCAAGTGCAGAATCGGCTTGAGAATCATGTCGGTGATTGGATTGACACAAACAGGGAAGTTAACTCAATTAAGATTAAGAATTTAACCAGACGATGCGAAGGAAGAATGCACAATTTTTAGCCTCCTCACAAGAAGATCAAACGTGTAAAGAAAGGCCAGAAAATAACATACCCTCGACTCGACCTACGTTAATTTTACATCTTTTTACTTATGCTCAATTTAGTTTCATATATTTATAAGGACTTACTAATATTAGATACTAGCGTAATTAAATGTCATATATAATTTTGTATTTTTTTTCACTGATTTTAAATCATTATTATAATACGTTGAAAAAATGATGCATTTCATTTTTACTCAATGATCTTGTTGAGATGACCTCCATCTTCTGGCTTTCTCCTTCTAGATTTTGGATAAGAGTCATTCCGTTGTTCAAATTTAAATTTAATTCAAAGGGGAAAAAATTCAGTAGGGGTTTGTGTCCTCCGGTGACACCTTTGATCAAAATGAAATATTCAAGTACCCTGGGTAATGTAGTCTCAGAATATATATGGTTATCGAGGTCTATCTCCCAAACCCTAGGAGTTCGATAACAAATAATAACCTACATTTTTTTTGTAATAATAGGTTCGATATCTCGTACAACGGGTATTTAATAACATTCTATTTCAATTAAATTATGGGGCAATGAGGGATTTTTTTAAAAAACTCCATTTTCTTTTGAAAACTTAGCATCAAGAACAAAAAATAAATCTTTTATCCATCTTTGTAATATCTGATAAATCATGCCAATTGCCTGCCAACATTGCGAAGTTAATGCAATTTAGAGCTTATATCGATTAATGGTAAAAACGTATTTTGAAATTTTATTTTCAAAGCGAAATACTTTTGGAAGAAGCATTCTCATTGTGAGGTAGAATACAGTATTATTGAATTTATTTTTTTCGGTGTGGTTTAGTTCGAATAATGTCCAGTTTTTCAAACAGATCCGTCCTTGATATGGCAATTTATCTATTATCCTTTCAAGTTTATCCTCTCCTGCAAATATTAAAGAAAGCAAAAAAAGAAGGCCGGGGTGTTCAACGGCCGAAACGTTGTTATAAATATGACAACAAAGATGAGGATGATAGTCCGATTGTGTACCCCTGGAAAATGTATGAATCAATCTCTTTTCCTCCCAGCTATAGGTTAAAGAGGAGAATTTATATTTTGAAAAAAATCAGTAGCACCTCCCAAAAACTGTTACTGCTATATACACTCGCAAACAAAGAAATTGTCCTTACAATACAAAAAAAAATATGTTTCGGCTTTAAATAACCAATAAAGGGTGGTTCTTGAATAGACTTTGAAGATGGAAGCCAGAGTATGAATGTTGGTATCATTACTGAATGAAACATTTCGTCTCACCATTGATCAGTTGAAAAGACATAGTGGGGCTGGCAGAAAATGATTTTAACCTGTTCTCTTTCTCGTTGAATAACCCAAAGAATTTTTAAGTGATTCTTACGACAAATAGTGTCAAGATGACAAAATGTCTTACCTGAAAAAAAAAGAAACTCAATTAGTTTAGTGATATTTTTAAGATATTAAACATTTTGTCGGATGAACAATTATTTCATGTTCTTACACAATTTGGACAATTTTGCTGTTACACTCGGTATATATATATATATATATATATATATATATATATATATATATATATATATATATATATATTATATATATTTTGAACGTTATTTTAGTGGATACGGATACTTGAGTAGACGCATCGAATATTTATTAAACAGTATATTTACGTCTTCCAGCCTTAATATCTGAGAAATCTTATGAAAGAAAAATATGCACATTCCAACAGGGTTCGAATCTGGGTCCATACTACCTTCTGGGCGGAAGGACCTGTCGTTAGATTTGACGTGATCTGACCGTCTAAGCTACACAGAACTCTTGCCGATAAGACAAGTTTGAAATTGGGTTTAAGCGAAATCCTCCTAGATTCTCGAAATTTTCACATGTACGCAGTTTCGTATCCAAACTGAAACAAAACAATTCCTTAGAGAAGTAATGGATTTTTAGTCATTAATCCGATATATTTTATCACTTTATCACTTATTTTAAACTGCTAGAGCACGTCGGATCTAACGATTAATAAACATATTGCGTAATAAATAAACGGAGTGTCTACTCAAATAATAGTATCCATTCAAAATAATGTGTAAAGGAAGAAAATCTGCCGGATTAATAAATAAATATTCATTACGTCTTTATATATAGCGGATAGAGGCTCGGTCTGAGGAATCAGAGAGCCGATTTCGAATTACAGTCGAATCCATTACATTCACTTACGTGCTAATACCCTTGGGAAAGGTATTAATCATCTTCTTCTCCCTCCAGCTATGAGTAAATAGCAGGACAGATTGGGTTCTGGAGCCTTGGATGACAACTGATCTAGGAGGAAAACTCTGAATTCAAAACCTGCGGAGGTTCGTTTGGGGACCTTGTGGCACGTAGTGTACCAGGTCTATGTATTCGGCCCTTCAAAAGTGTGGTTGGTTCTGCACAAAGCGTTCACCACTATAATAAAATCACATGTGCTGGTGTCTGACACGGTTCCTAGGAACTGAACTGCTTGAGCCTCATACGTCGAATACGACGGGAGAGTCCACCATAATTAAGATGTTTTTAAAGTGTATTCACTTATATTTCTTCTTTGGGTAAGTATTAGGGGCTGCATATTCTTAGTTCTCTTAAATAGAATCTTATATAATTATTATTATTATAATTATTTCCGTATCCGAATCATTTCATCCACAATTCCAAAATACACGACCTCAGAAAAAGATAATAACGTTATTAACAACAATGAATTGATAAAAACAGATACATAATACTACCTACAAACTTCATAACATTCATTATTCAAAACAATATATCCATTCTGAATAACATGAAAATAATTACAACTACATCCAAAACAATTATGGATATGATCAGAACCCAAAATACAAAAATAATAACTCTGAAGCCCGTATATACAAAATAAATAACTGGAACTGTTCCTCCACATAACTTGGGAGAAACTTCCAGAAATTTAAAAAAAACGTATCTGTGAACACACACACACACACACACATTATATATATATATTTATTAAAACATTTTTATAAACGTTGTTATAGATACAAGTGTTTAAGCAAATCTCTGTTTACAAAAATAACATTTACCGTGAATGTCAACATTTTCATAGAAAATTTTCGTTCTTTAATTCGAACCTGCATCCTAAACCGTCATTTTCGCTGCGTTTGTGGCCCAGAGGTTGTCCGTAAATTTCTTAATTCCATATAGATATTTTGCAATACTTGTAGTCCTAACAACGTTTAACATTATATAAATAAATTGTCGGACCTTGTCCATTTCTTAATATATAGATATTCACTAGTCCTGGCATATTATATATATTCACCATTCCTGGCAGATCTTTTAACACCACAGTTTGGAATACCTACTTCCGAAAGTCATGGAAATAAAAAGAAAAAGATTCTATATGGATTCAGCTATATATATATATATATATATATAAAATCTGCGAGATAAATAAAATCCTAGCCGTCCTCGTTCGTGCCAATGGGTAGTCGTAGCAACATAACAAATTTAGTCCAATGAAGTCCTGAAGGAAGAAACTCGTGACAAGTAAACTTTTTCTACTTTATACAATTTCCCCAATACTGTTCTTGATATGAAATATATATATATATATATATATATATATATATATATATATATATATATATATATATATATGACTATACAGATGAAACAGGTAAAGAGCATATTGGTCTATCTATCTATATATCTATCTATCTATCTATCCCTTTCTTTCTCTCTCTTCCTCCCCATCTCTCTCTTTCTCTCTCTCTCTCTCTCTCTCTCTTTCTATATATATATATATATATATACAAAAAAGAATTATATATCTTTTCCTCCTCACTGTCCGATGCTAGTTAATTCCATGCACACACCAATCGTTAGGCACAAGTAAAAAGCGTGCGACTTAATACTTCTTTATTTAAAGGCTACTTGTAATTTTAACTTTGTTATTTTACATCAGGCGCTGTTTTCTATTTTACTATCAGCATTCATTGTGTGCTATACTATCTATCTATCTATCTATCTATCTATCTATCTATCTATCTATCTATCTATCTATCTGCCTGTGTGTGTGTCTGTCTGAAAGAGCATATGTGTTCTTTGAAGCTAGAAGCACAAGAGTTCTTCTGTAATTTGATCAAGGCAGTGAACAAAATAATCATGAATTTGAAACCCGGCTTCTTTGTCTTCCTACATCGTTCCTAAACCTTTGTTTTTAATGTATGCGAGAATGCACTTAAAATAGGAAGTAAGAAACAGTACACATTCATAAAACAATTTTCATCAATGACGACAAAGATAGCAGAAATCAAAAGAAACTTTTAATTTTACGTTCATTTTATTTTTATTTTTTTTACTTTTTTTTTTTTACAATTTAAGACTCTTGCATCTTGAGCTACTCATCTCTAATATATATGCATGATCGATACATTGATTTTGAAACACGCGCCTCTACTGTAAATAAGAGACATGAAAGCATAGAACCCTGTTAATTTTACCTATCACCAGTGTCTTACATGCCGTCTGCTCTTGTCTTACAACGACCTCGTTGCTTTGGTGGCACAGTACAAATCGTCTCGTGTATCAATTTTGTTGGATCAAGTTCCTTAACTCTCTGGCTTCCCAGTTACTAAAGCTTCATCGCAGCTCAACTTTACCGGACCTAAGTCTTGTCTATATTTGGTACGCAGTTAGCGCGAAAAAAAACAAAAAAACAAAAACACATGCGAGTCTCAAGTAGACAACGATGATACATTGGCACACACGAAGCTTGCCAAGTACCAACATCTATTTATATGTTCATAAGAACTCATTAAGTCGAGACTTGATCGTAACAATATTTTTTATGTGAGAGCAACAGACATGCAGAAGGATATACATTTATGTTTTATAGAAAGAGTTACGACACGGAGATCTGTCTGAACTATTAAGAAAACTAGATCTATAAGTGAAGAATTTTAGAATAATCCAAAATTTTTATTGAGAGCAAACCGTCTGCCTAAGGATAAAAAAATTAATTATTTTGTTTACTAATGTTCAACCACTAAAAGAGCCACTCAAGGTAGAGGGTTACAGCATGGAGTCTTAGTGTAAGAAAGGGAAATAAGTGATTTTCTTGGGGCTATGTAGGACAAATAACAGCTAATTCTAAACTTGAAGAAGTCTAGGCTTAATTAGTGAATGAAATGCAGACATTATGAGGAACTGGAAACTCAATCCTGAAAACAGAACAAAAGATAAACATCTACCCATGTTCAAGAGACTGGGGAGATGTGTGGATAGAACGAGAAAGAAACTTGTCTACTGCTACTGGGAGAGAGAAAAAAAAATAATAATTACTGAATAAAATTTCAGAGTTCAGATGGAGACGTCTGACTTAAAGAGACCGGAAACCCAATCCTAAACAGAATACATGGAATAAACATCTACGCCGGTTCAAAATACCTGGGAGGAGTATGAACCGGACGATAGACGAAAATCCTACTGAGGGGAGAGAAAACATAAATAATTAGTGAAAAAGAATTCATAGTTTAGGTGGACATTTTAGAAGTATAGAACTGAAGTACACTTTTGAAGGAACCGGAAACCCACTCCTGAAAAGGAACAAGGGATAGACCTCTACCCCTGTTCAAAAAGGGGAGGGGTGCAAAACGGGCGAGAAGGAAACCTATTTACTCCTATTGGGAGAGGGATAAATAATAATTACTGAATAAAATATCAGAGTTCAGGCGGAGACGCCAGAAATACAGCTTTGAAAGAACCGGAAACCCAATCCTAAACAGGAAACAAGGGGTAGACATCTACTCCTGTTCAAAAGACGGAAGAGGAGTATGAACCGTACGATAGGTGAACCTATCTACTCCTATTGGGGGAGAAGAAAAATAATTAGGGAAAAACAATTCAGAGTTCAGATGTGGATGTTAGAAGTATGGAATTGAAATGCACTTTAGAATGGACCGGAAACCCAATCCTAAACAAGAAACAAGTAACTAACACCCAGTCAAAAACCGAGGAAGACTACAAAGTGGTCGATAGGCGAACTCATCCATTGCCACTGGAACAAGGAAAAATAATAACAATTATTGAATAGGATTTCGGCATCCCAGCGGAGACGCCAGATTCAGGAAGTTGAACCAGACTCCAGAAGGAACCGGAACAAAGTTATATGCAGGAAAAATAAATAAATACGAAATAAAACGACGGAGATTAGCTCCGAATATCTGCGTTAGAGAAGAATTAGTTATGGAACTGATAGTATGATATTATCTGTTAAGTTTTAACATAGTATAAGTTCAAATATCCTCTCTCAAAACAAATTCAAACCGGGAATTAATATTATTTGAATTATGGCGAGATATACGTCCTAATTTTCGTCAGCAAAAGATAATCAGTCAGTTATACTCGCTAAGGCGATACTCGCTTAGGCGATCATGTATCTTTCGATACATGACTGACGTGACAGAGTTTTTCCCGGAGTAGGTTGCCATTTCTTTCTAAGGTAGACCAGTTGCCATTCATGGCTATGGAACCCGGTCTGTCCTGCTATTTACCCATAGCCTAGGGGAGAAAAGAGGAGGATTCATACCTTTCCCGAGAGTATTACCACGTTAGTGAATGTAATGGATTCGACTGGAATTCGAACTCGGATTTCCGATTCCGCAATCCGAGCTGATATCCATTAATCAATATTAAGAAAACAATATATGAAAACTCGCTATTTCCAAGGAAAATGTTCAGATGAGCTCCATTCTTCGTGTTTAGAGATTTACATCTGGGACACGCTCTGTTACTTCCACGAGATCGAATGACTTTCATATTTTCCGGCTTCCAAACTTAAGCAGAAAGTTCTAGTCAGACATATTTTTCCCCTACAATTGCTACTTTGCGGAACATTATCCCGCGTGAGTGCTTCTTTGGGGACTACAGTTTTAACCTCAAGGGTCACTCTTTATCTTTCTTATCTTCGTAATATTCACTTCTTACTTACTCTTTTATTCATATCACCCGGCTCATTCATCACTACCATTTCAACAGTAACTACCCTCTACATTGAGTGGCTCTCCAGTCTCTTATTGAGTGAACTATAGTATAAAAACCTTAAAACTAGTGGAAATTCAAGTAATTTTTTTCATGTTATGCAAAGAGCTGTTTGCATTTTTTGACCGAGAGATATCATGTCAACTGCTCCTAATTAGTTAAGTAACGTCAAGCCTGGTCTGTACCTCGTGAATACCAGGTGCTGTAAGCTTGGACGTGTGGGTGGTGTAATGGATAATGGCTCAAAATTGCTAATCGCAGAGCCGAGTTCCAATTCCAGTTGGGTTCCTTATTGTTATGGGAACTGACCCATAATAATAATGGACTATTCCTGGAATTTTAAATACTGCGCCTCTCAAGAGGTATGAGCATATTTTAAGGAGATAATTGAGAGCATATTTTAAGGACATTGGAATAGTGATACTTGTCGAGACAACATAGTTCACTCTAATCAAATCTGATAGTCATTATTAATACTTCTACTTCTTTTGTATTATATATCTGTTGTAATATATCTTTGTATTCCATACCTGTGTTCGTGTTATTCTTTCATTGGTTCTAACCTTGGACCATCACCGTGGTACAAGGAACTTGGACCATAACACTTATATACATTTACGCGCAGATACTCTTGGGAAAGAAAGTAACCATCTCTTCTCCCCAGCTTTGGAATTAATTAGTAGGACTTATATCATTAAACCATTATTCCCACCTCCAAAAATATTCTTACGATCTAAAAAAGAATTTCTGGCTTTAAATAAATAAGGTTCATAAACCGTAGAAAATGAATCAATCACTAAAATAATCAATTAGTTAAAGTTAATATTTCAGTCGATGCATTGTTGGCCTTCCTATAGAATTTGTTTTTTTCCTATTCATAAAATAATTCGTGTTTTTCTGTCTTCCGTTTTTTCGCTGCATTTAGGACAGCATAAAATATTCACTAGAAGAAGGCTGAAGAACTGTTTAGGCAAAAATGTGCAGTTTTCATAAAGTTCATTGCTAAGACGTGACATTGGAACCATTTTAATAAAGAAATGCATATATCTTTAGCGTTAATATTTCCATCACAACTGGAACGGCTATTTGAATAAAGGCTTTTTTGTTTGCGATGAATATTTTTAGACATTTTTCAGGAATGTGATTCTATAGAAGGATGCTGATAATTCCATGGACTGAACGTGCAAGTAGCAACAACGTTTTAGGGAAAATGAAAACAAAAAGGACACTTATACTTAGCATCAGAAAGAGACTGTTGAAATTTCTAGAGCACATGATGAGGAAAGAAGGCTTGGAAAATCTGACACTCACAGGTCATAATGAAGGTAAGAGGGTCAGATGAAAGGAGCGCATAACCTATGTAACGAGCTTTGGTTGGCAGAACAGGGATTAGGAGAGATAACAAATAAGGAACTTTACTAAGAGTTACAAAGGATAGGAAAGTGTGTAGAGGCACGATCATCAACATCATTCTGAAGGGTCACGGCACGACGACGACGACGACGACGACGACGACGAAGAAGAAGAAGAAGAAGAAGAAGAAGAAGAAGAAGAAGAAGAAGAAGAATTATTATTATTATTATTATTATTATTATTATATATCTCCTTCAATTTTTTTTCATGTATTGAATGTTCTACTGTTTTTTCTGGAGCTTTTTCTTTTCTTTTTTTTTTATAGGCCAGATTTTTTTTTCTTTCTCTTTCTTTCCTTTTCTTTCTTTTTCTTTTTTCTCTTGAACGTACCCCGCCGATTTTGAACATTCGCGCCAAATAAACACCATCCGTTCTAATCCATTTTAAAGAAGTTTAATTATAATCCAATGGATCATTTCCCCTTTCATTTATCCTCTTTTTTTACGGGTTTCAGTTTTTATTCTCTACCTTATTAAAAATTCTTTATAAACCATTTTTTTTTCATTTAATCGACAACTGACCGTCATCCATTTTAATCCTGGATTACGTTAAAACAATTTGGGGATGTATAGTTATATTTAAAAATATCGTTTTTGTTTTTAAACTTAATTTTTTTAACTTAATAGTTTCCAATTCCTTGTCAACTGTTCGTATATTCGATTTTACGAAATATATTTTACCGAAGTAAAATTATATCTATATATCTAAATATTCTTTATAATTTATTATATATACATATCTAAATATTATTTATAATTTCTTGTATGTACATATCTAAAAATTACTTATAATTTATTATATCTATATATCTAAATATTCCTCATAATTTATATCTATATATCTAAATATACTTTATCGTTTATTATATCTACATACCTAAATATTCCTTATAATTTATTATATCAAAATATTCTTTATAATTTATTTTATCTACATACCTGAATATTCCTTATAATTTATTATATCAAAATATTCCTTATAATTTATTATATCAAAATATTCTTTATAATTTATTTTATCTACATATTTAAATATTCCTTATAATTTATTATATCAAAATATTCTTTATAATTTATTTTATCTACATACCTAAATATTCCTTATAATTTATTATATCAAAATATTCTTTATAATTTATTTTATCTACATATCTAAATATTCCTTATAATTTATTATATCAAAATATTCTTTATAATTTATTTTATCTACATACCTAAATATTCATTATAATTTATTATATCAAAATATTCTTTATAATTTATTTTATCTACACATCTAAATATTCCTTATAATTTATTATATCAAAATATTCCTTATAATTTATTATATCAAAATATTCCTTATAATTTATTTTATCTACATACCTAAATATTCCTTATAATTTATTATATCAAAATATTGCTTATAATTTATTATATCAAAATATTCTTTATAATTTATTTTATCTACATATTCTTTGTGATTTACTATATCTAAATATTCTTAATAATTTATATCTACATATCTAAAGCTTCCTTATAGTTTATCATATCTATATATTTTATTACTTAAACGTAATTTTCAGTAGATACTTTTATTTGAGTAGATGCTCTGTCTATTTTTTTAAACAGTATATTTATTTTCATCTACTGAATGTTCGAGAAATCTTATTAGAGGAAATATATGCTCACCAGCAGGATTCGAACCTTCGTTTCACTAGGGGAAACCGTTATTAGATCTGACGTGATTTGACCTCTCAGCCACAGAGTCCGTCGATGTTCGAATAGTGTCTTTAAACAGAGATTCCTGTCTGATTTTCGAAATAGACATATCTACACAGCGGATTAATAAACAAAGAAAAATTCCTTTCTTTAGAAATATCTGCATATCTACATATTTTTTATTATTTATGATATCTACATATCTAAATATTATTTATGAGTTATTATATCTAAATATTCTTCATAATTTATTATATATAAATATGTATTCATTATAATTTTTCACTCTACTTTTCTCAAGATTTCAACTTTTTTTTAATAAGCTAGTTTTATTTTTTTGCCTTTTTTTCTCTTCCTCGCCAACTGACCACAATCCATTCTAATCCGAGATTTTGCCAAATCTATTTTGATGAAGCAGAATATAATCTGAAAGGATCATATGTTTTCTCTACCATACATTCTTCTATAACCTTTCATCTCTTCATGGCTATTTTTCTTTATACTTATGTTTTCTTGTTTGTTTTTTTTCTCTTTCCTTGTTTCCACTTCTTCGCCAACCGATTGCCATCCATTGCAATCATCTATTTTGCCAAATCCATTTTGGGGAAGTCTTATTAATTATATATAAATGGATCATTTTTGTCCATTTTTTTTCTTCCACTCTGTCTTTTACAGAATTCCTTATTTCCTTTTTTTTTTCTTTGATTTTCTTTTGCTCCTTTATAATTTAGATTTCTTGCCTTTTCTACATTTTTTCCTTCTTTTAATCCTTCCCCACCAGCTGACCATCATCCGTTATAATCCTCGAATTTGCAAAATCCATTCGCTTTCGAAGCCTATCTCTTCTACTTCCTCTCTGGTATGTCGGCCACATTTCTCCGTAAAGACAGTCAACTCTCCAGTCGCCACGACTCACCGCTGGCTATCTTCCCAACTCACTTTAGGATCGAGCACTGAGATACTTATGGGATCCAAGCCCAGAACGGATTAGTCGTTCGGAAGGGGTGAGTGGTCAGCTGATCGGGAAATCAATTTCATTACTTCAGATGCTGATTGGATTATCCTTCAGACGACCTTCGAGATCGATTCGCTGACCTTGAAGAAAATTTCCTATGGCCAGCGGCGAAAATGTCAATAATCAATCACTGTAGATCATAAAACCTATCAATTCGAACGTCACCGATTCTGGGTCATTAGAATGGACAAGAATCTTTTAAAACTCGCCTTGTGGTTGAAAGAGTTACACATTGTCCACTGGTTTCAGACGTTGGCTTTTAGAGAGTGCATTATTCATTTTGATTTTCAAAGCGAGTTATCCCATCTTATATGAAATATAGACGCAATACAATCTTCTTACCGTTCTTCTTTACATTCGACTCTATACTCAGCTTTTCGGCTCTCCATATAGCTAACACGAGAAGTGCATGAACCAACTAGTATTTTCAAGAGAAACCTCTCAAAAAGCATATGTGACAACAATACGGTAATAGACAAAGAGTAAAACTGAATTACAGAAGTTTTGAACCAAAATTTTGTAGCTTTTTTTTAATATCTAGCATTTGAACAAGTGATTTCGTTTCAGACGTGACTGAAATTCATAACATATTTACATATTATGAACGTTGATATCTCAACCCCTCATTCTATACAATTCGTGTATAAACTATGAAGTAAAAATAAAGAAAAATGAGACGCATTATCGATATTTGATACACTTTTATTTCTGGAAAGAATGGCTATACAAACAGCTAAAGAGATAAGTACCGTTTATGGAGACGGTGCCATAACTGATAGTACAGTTTTTAAGTTGTTCTCTAGGCTCAGTGGGGTTGTAATTGTGATCTTGAAGATCGATAATGGTCGAGAATGGTTGATGATGGACAGTTCAAAAGATTGCTTGAAGATAATCCAGGTCACATGACACGAGACCTGTGAGAATTGTCCTACATATCTTTTATGAGTGTTGTAAAGCATTCGAAAACATGTGAATCGCTACGATCTTCCGGTGTTACAGAAGGTACAGATTACACTGCCTCGAAGAAACAATCAATGAGACGATGTCTGCTTTAACTCCACTAATGCGCATGAAAACATACAATGATGCACAGAATCATATTGCACCAAACTTGGCGCAACAAGATCTTCAAACCGGGGAGAATGTGTGAATTGGTTCATTTGTAATGATCTGTCTGTGGTCATATTATTTGTTCGTTTTTGCGTACTTCGACGTGATGCAATGGTTAGCAAGTTTGTCTCGCTAGATCAGTTACGATGAAATAGTGAGTTCGATCCTTACTGGTTGCTCCAGTCTTGTGCCACATCTGTACTAAGTCACTTAGACATAGTGTAATGGTTAGCAAGCTTTTTCTGTTTAGATCAATTACCATGAAATAGTGAGTTCGATCCTCACTGGTTGTCCTATACTTTCGACCCTATAAGACATATAAGCTACGCTTAGAAGACTAGCTTTGGTACGTCGACGTGATGCAAGGGTTAGCAAGCTTTTCTGTTTAAATCAAATACGACGAAACGGTGAGTTCGATCCTCACTGGTTGTCCCATATTTTCGGCCCTATGTTTATTTTTCTGTTTAGATCAGTTACAATGAAATAGTGAGTTCGATCCTTACTTCTTGCCCTCATACTTTAGGTCTTGTCCCACATCTATACTAGGTTACTTAGACGTAGTGTAATGGTTAGCAAGCTTTTCTGTTTAGATCAATTACGGCGAAATAGTGAGTTCGATCCGAACTGGTTGCCCCATACTCTCGACTTTGTGCCACATCTATACTACGCTTACAAAACTACCTTGGGCACATCGTCATGATGCAATATTTAGCAGTCTTGTTTCGCTGAATCAATTACGACTGAATAGTGAGTTGGTCCCTCATTGGATATCCCTTACTTACGGCCTTGTGCTACGCTTAGAAAACTAACCTATTTTCGCTTATTTCTAAAAGTAAACTTTTTTTTCCGCACTCATAAAGTTTTAATTTGTAATTCATCTTTTCTAAGTTTGAAAGTCATCGTGTTTAATTTGAAGTCGAGCTTTTATAATTTGAATTTCATCTTTTTTTTTATTTGATCTTTTTTAACTTGATGGTAAAAAATTTTCTTTACCCATGACGCCAACAACAATAGAATATATTGTTAATACCTTATGATTATTGAAAGGTTTTCACATGCACGGCTTCAAACATATCTTTAAAATAATTATTCCTTCATGGCGTCGGCTCTGGATAAACATCATGGAACAGTTCACCATTTCCATAATGAAGACACTGTTATCCTGTGTGTAAGGACAATAAAAGTTAACACAACACAATCTTACAGACATTATATAAAATAATATAAGAAAAGAAGAAATAAAGACAATATAATAAAACAATATCCAAATTTTGGACTATTTTTATTTTCTATTGAAATTAAAGTCATTATACGACACTTGCGTCCATTACCATTAACCCGAGCATATGTAAAAATCATTTTATGTCTGATCAGGATAAGAATGTCCTTCCATAGTTAAACGGACCGCTTTTCAATTAACTCACGACAACACACGTTAAACGTTGACGACATACTATTCACAAATGTACACGAATGACAAATGTAACCGATTCTGCACGGCAACATAGCGCCATCTACTGAAAACCTTCTTTAAACGTACTAAGAAAGGAAGGATTTGCGGACATTTGTTTATATGGACTTTTCTTTGAGGAAACGCCCCCTAAGTTTTGTAAAAATTATTTTCTATACACCTTCAATATATATATATATATATATATATATATATATATATATATATATATATATATAATTATGAAAAGTGGAGACTTTACAAACCCATGGTAATGTTTTATTTCATAAAACAGATTCTTATATATATGCCAAAATTATATCGTTCACCTTGACCCAGGATGGTAGCACCTGTTAATATTATATATATATATATATATATATATATATATATATGTGTGTGTGTGTGTGTGTGTGTGTGTATGTGTGTGTGTGTATGTGTTTGTGTGTGTTTGTGTATATATAAATATGTGTGTGTTTCTTAATACATTGTATGTGAACTGTCACAGACCACATGTAAAGGTTTCATGTGTTTTCATGCTATGATCATCTAGACGGTTCGGCAACACTCATTTGTGAAAATGGCCATTATATATAGGGTGTATATATATTTGAGGGCGGGGTCCTCACACCAATACAATGTCAGCTGAAAGGACAATACAAGATACAGTCCTAAAATACCTTATAAACTGACACCAAAATGTAAAATCTCTATATAAAGATATATTCAAAAGGCCATTGTTTTACCTCAACACAGCAACTCAACAAATATTCAAAATATCCTCCACTTGCTTCTACACACACATGCACCTGTCTGGTGAACCCTTTCAAATACTCCCACGCGGTGTCGAATTGTTTCGCAGACCCCCCCCCTGAAACGTTGATGAAGCGTCTCTGCATTATTAATGTCTGCTGCATAAACCAATTGTTTTAGGTGGCCAGAGAGATAAAAAAAAAACAACAACCTAAGGATTGAGGTCGGTGGAACGTGCAGACAATGGAACCAGTCATCTCCTACCTATCCGTCAGTCAGTCAGTGCATGGCGAACAATGTGATTAAAATGTGTTGAAGCCTCAATTATACATGAATCACATGCATCTTTGTATTAGCAGGGGTACATCCTCTAGCAGGTCTGGAAGTTTTTCGAAATAAACTTCCCGTAGACAGCTGTTGCAAGACGTGCTAAAAG
>CAHIKZ030000513.1:1667500-1717500 GCA_903632075.3 Acanthosepion pharaonis | reverse complement strand
ATATAATTTATAAAAATAAAAAGCAATTTATTAAATAGCTATGTTAATATTTTAATGGTGAAATCACTTCGCTAACAGAACTTAATGAGACATTAACTTACTTTCAATTCCTTGAATAGGATCCTTTTATTCGAGTTTAGCGAAGTGATTTCGCCTTTAATCACATTAACATTGTTATTTGAATTTTATTTATAAAAGTTGTTTTTATGATATAAAATATAAGCTGCACACTCTAAATATATTTACGACATCAGATCTGCAGCACACTAATAATTGTAATCTTAAATTCTGTGGAAAACTAATAAGATTTTTTTACTCTACTAATTGGATTATACTAAGTCCATTTCGCTTTAACATATAAATGCATATAACAAGAAAATTTCATGGATTTCTAACATTTCAAAATTTAAAAAAAAAACTTCTCATTTGATCGATTTGAACAAGAACTCTAGAGTCGTGACATCGCACGCTCCCAAACATATATTCAACTGTCAATAAATAGCATAAGAGAACTGTGCCCTGAAGATGACAATTTGAAATTGTCGAAAGTCCTTGGCATGTGTCTACCATCTGACAACAACTCGAATATAAGTATCTTATTATTCAAGGAATAGAAAAGCAACATTGAACCAAGTCAGTAACTAGATGGGTGACCGCTGTAGAATACAAGGTGCTGTAAACTTGGATGTGCAGGTGATGTAATGAATAAATTCTAAGAATGAGAAATCGGGAGTCGAGTTCGAATTCCAGTCGAGTTCGTTATATTGACTTAAGCGTATATACCCTTTGGAAAGGTTTGAATCCATCTATTTCCCGCCCAGCTATATTTTAAGTAGTAAGACAGAAAATCATTCTCCCCCAGCCAACCAAAACATAATTACAATCCAAAAATATGTTTCGGCTTTAAATAATATCAAAAAGAATGATAAGCCGTGAAAAATCAATCAGTCAATCAATATTTAATAATATGCTGTGTTAACTAGGGCTACTGTTAAGGGGAAAGTTAATTCAATATTTAATAACACTGGTCTTTCAAAATGTTATATAGGAATAAAGTGTCGTTGTCAACACTGGAGTTTGAACATAGATCACCAGAGAGCAAAAACAGGCGACCCCGTTTTGAATAAGTAGATCACGTGATGGTAAAAGAAATGTATATATGGCAATTAGCGTGGCTTCTCAGTGATCATCATTTCTATACTATCCTCTATTACTCTTCGGATCGCTATTCTCCGTTCACTATACTATTTCTTTATACTGATCACTATACGCATTACTATTCGGAGGTTACTTTTCGAGCGAGTATTATCGAACAAGTACTATTAGTCCGATTGTTATTCGAAGGCGTCTGACACCAGTATCGCTCAACGGCGTTACTATAGTTGTATCTGAGATTACAAAGTTTCTACTACAACGAACCTTACGAAAGTGAGTGTTCGTTGGTATTACAAGAGTAGCAGCGAGTGTTCGTTGATATCACAAAAAAAAGTAGCCCAATTTACTACTTTTTATTTTACTAAATAGGCATTGTCGTAAGTTGAAGAACGAAGATGAAGTGAGAGACTCGTGTAATTTATTTGAAATTTATTTAAAATTGACTGCATTCTGTTGAGTGGTATAACGATAAGAAAGAATATAGGTTTCTTTGTGTGCATGTCGGTTCACTCACCCGCGAGAAAGAAAGAGAGAGAAACTGGGGAACGGGGTGAGGGGAAAATGCAAGGCTAAGAAAGGAGAGAGATGTGCAGTGCGAGCAAGCAGAGATGAGTAACAGAGACCTGATGCGCGTGAGACATTCAATCTCAAGTTCACGTGTCGTATGTCAGGTGAGTTAGTAGGGGGCGACGGCTATCACACTCTGTCAGCACTGCAGCACGCGCATTCAGCCCAGTAATCACGTGGATAATCGAAAAGTTATGATTTGGGCCTGGTTTATGATCTTGAGGTCATGAAAGAGATTATTTCTCTCATTCACATTGGATGATTGACATTTTCTGTATCATATACGATATAACAAAACACCCACAATCACATCTATCTATCTATCTATCTATCTATCTATCTATCTATCTATGCGTCCTGAGTATGACGATAAACTACATCCGCGTCCTGGGTATGACGATAAATTACGTCCAACAGCAAGGCCTCAGATAATGTTTTCGGAAAAATAATGTTGCCAGCTATACGTTTTTGAAACAATAATGTTGCCAACTATATGTTTTTTGGAAAGAATAATGTTGCCAGCTATACGTTTAATAGTACTGTATATTTAATATATGTATAGGTATATGTGTGTGTATATGTGTATATATATATATATATATATATATATATATATATATATATATATATATATATATATATATATATATATATATATATATATATATATATATATATATATATATATATATATATATATATGTATGTATAACGATTTGGCATTAAATGACCTACAGTGGTTGATATGCCATAAAACACAACCAACCAACTAACCAACCAACCAATCTATCTATCTATCTATCTATCTATCTATCTATCTATCTATCTATCTATCTATCTATCCAGCTTGGTGGTTCGCTAGCTATGTGTATTATGGGGCTTGTGTTGGTGTAGTTCATTTTCAATAAGTTCAGCTTCTTTATTTTTTTAGGTTTGAAGGGGGAGAAGAGAAAGGCTCCCTAAGTAGGTTAAGCAATGAGAAGCGAGCAATATAGCCGAAGCAAGTTTTGAATTCAGAGTTTTTCCTTCTCCTAGATTAAAGATTAGAAAACCCAGTCTGTCCTGCTATTTACTCATAGCTGGGAAGAGAAGAGGATTCATACCTTTCCCAAGGCTATTAGCACGTAAGAGAATGGATCCAACTGAAGTTCGAACTCGGCTCTCCGATTCCTCAAACGCTATCTATTACTACAATGTGCCTCTTATTCAGGTCGTGGGCGCTCATGGCTCTCCGAAAATTTGTATCCATTGTCTATTCACACAAGCTGGTCAGAGTAGTGACCAACTTGTTCCTTTTCCTGTGCGTGTCAAAATATTGTAGCCGTCTTTCCTCATTATGTGTTCAAGAAATTTCAGCTCATTCTTTCTTTCCATTTTCCTTAAGATTTCCTTGTTACTTACACACTCCGTACTTAGGATTCTAAGCCTCTTTTTGTAGAACCACACATCTTTTGCCTCCAGTTTCCTTTGCATCTGGGAGTTTGTTTTAAATTCACTGAATTTTTAAGTAAAGTGTGCTCAATATCAAGGCTGGAGTGTTTCTAGATATAGACAGTGTCGATATTAATACTACATAGTGAACGGCAATTTCACGTCTTAAGTGATCACCAGAGTATGCACTTTTGTTCACAACGTTGATTTCTATCTCCATACTCTGTCACCATATATATATATATATATATATATATATATATATTGTGTATTTAGGCATCAATACATCATTTATACATGTTTCTTTAAAGACGGCCGAGAAAGCCGATTAAGCTTTTTATTTAATTTTCTCTTGTGTTCGAACATGTGTCTTCTTTTCTGTACAAAAGAGTATGTAGAAACTGTCCAAATGTTGTGTAATCCCGAGCACTTTCGGCTAAACTTTTAGCCATTATCAAGGATGATTTTATGTTTGCTTTTTAACTGGATGCATGGGTTGTGTGTATATTTCTAGAGTTATAGGGGTGTTTTATTTTCCGAACACAGAACATTTGTACAAAAAAAAAAACTTGTTCGAACACAAGTAAAAATAACTAAAAACCTTAATCGCAGTACATTGCCAGTCGTCTTTAATGATATATATATATATATATATATATATATATATATATATATATATATATATATATATATGATAACGATATACATTTTTATATATCAAGAACGGTATTGAGGAAATTGTAAGAGAAAATGGTAAAAGTTTATCTGTGACACGTTTTATCCGTTAGGACCTCAACGTCAACAAACGCAGTTTGACGAAGTCGTAACGGATGAAACACTTCACAAATAAACTCTTTTTCCATTTCGCCTGACAAGGCTATATATATATATATATATATATATATATGTGTGTGTGTGTGTGTGTGTGTGTGTGTAAGGGAGCAATGGATAGCGGCTCGGATTGAGTAATTTGAAAGCCGAGTTAGAATTTTAGTCGGATTCATTACATTCACTTATGTGCTAATACCCTTGGAAAAGGTATGAATCTTCCTCTTCTCGCCACCCCAGCAATGGGAAAATAGCAGGACAGAGTAGGTTCTATAACCTTGGGTGGCAAACGGTCTAGGAGATTGAAAAAATCTAAATTAAAAACTATCCTGGAGAAGGTTAAGGGTCTCTTGCCAAAGAAACACCACTTCTACTGTGGCTGCAGTACACATGGTGCTCCTACGACCCTACGTGGCACGAGAGAAAAAATGAAAATAATATATATATATATATATATATATATATATATATATATATATATATATAAAAGAAAGAACAGCAAGATATATAATCCGGGGTTCTTATAGATATTTTTATTTTTTACAAAATAGTGCTCAATGCAAATTTACAGAGCATTAACATTATAAATTAATTGATTTAAAATATTTTTTTTGCTACACAGTTCTAACCATGTTTAAAAAATGGAAGCTAAAAGCCACGAATTTAATTTTGTGATTAAATTAAAGACATTAGTTCCATTTCATCCTCAAGCGAATTTTGAACTCCAAAATTCGCGGAAAAAATTTTTTAAATCAATTAATATATATATATATATATATATATATATATATATATATATATATATATATATTTTTGCACGTCGATTTAACTTTTCTTGGACCGCTAACATTTACACAATATGCATGAAGAACTGAGTACCAACAAAAGAAGGTAAGAAATATTTTCCTATATCATAAACACAATGCAATTTCAATTTTTTCTACTATATAGTCACTTTTTGTACTTGTGAATCAATATATAATTTAAATATTCTCAGAAATATCAATTTTTTTGAAATTCACGTTCATTCTAATTAAGAGACGACAAAATGCAATAAAGGCTACATTGTTCACTTTCCTCAGTTTGAATGTTTACTCTCATCAAATTGTATTCTCTAAATTGAGAAAAGATTAATCTACAAGAAAGTTATATCCTCCTGACATCAATTTAAACAGACGCCTCCTTTTTTTCACATATCATGATCAGTTTCCTTAAAGATTGGATTTTCTAGATTTCAGATGATTTTCCAACGAATTTCAGTGAAATATTCAGATTACAAACGTATAGTTTATAATTATAGTTTAGATATATGTAAAAAAAAGAAAGAAAAAACAACAGATGGTGTCAGTTTAAACTGACAACAAGAGTAAATGGATTTAACTGACCCATACCTTTTTCTATCTCGTCTCAGTCCATCCTTCAAATCTACAAATCTACCATTCGTCATTGCATTAAATACCGTTACCATATATGGTCCTGTGCCCACTTTGTTCATCTCGACGTTCTTGAGAAAATCCAGAGACGAATATGTAATGTGATAGGTCCTGATCTGGCATCACTTTCTCACAGACGTGATCTGGCTTCTCTCTGTATTTTCTACAAATATTTTCATGGCAATTGCTCTGACAAGCTGTTTTTACTGGTGCCCAAATTGCATAAATTTAAGCGTGCTACTAAGTTGGCATCTCGATCCCACCCTTTTACTGTCAAACAGTTAAATGTAACCGCCTCTTCTACTCCAAAAGCTACTTTTCTCGCACTTCCCGACAGTGGAAATCCCTTCCTCTTACTTGCTTCCCTGATAGCTATAATATTCAAATGTAATGTCAATCGACATCTTCTGATGCCTTGATATTGATCCCCGTCCTTCTCTTTATCCTTTCCTCAAACACCCCTCTTTACTCTTACTTTCACTCTCTGTAACCCCTCTCTCTTTTCTCTTACTTTCACTCTCTGTAAGCCCTTGCGTGCTAGCGACACTCCCGCCTTGCTTGGGGTGAAATGATTAAAAAATATATATAAACAATTTTTGCTTAGTTTGTACTTTCGTGATTTCAGATAAAAAATATTAGAAAATACCCAATATATAAATAAGGAAGAAGGGTTTAATTATTGTATATAACTATAGTAGTACTATGATTTTATGCAGTCTTCTATAATTTTCTGGAGCTTTCTACAACTTTCTGGAGCATTCTAGAAGTTCCTGGAGCATTCTAGAATTTTATGGAATCTTCTAGAACTTGATTTTGTTTATTTGTATGTAATGCTATAGCTATAAACTGTTAAATGCGTTAAAAATACATAAGTACACTCAAATTACATCATTAACAAATTGAAAAATAAAGCTTCTGTAAGTGTTGTTAAGGAGAATATTTTAATATAAGTTTAGACTTGGCCGTCGGACGAAAGATATAAAACTACTCCGACATCAAGAGGAGTAGCAGGAGCAGCAGTAAAAACAGTAACTTTTGCTAAAAACAGTAATTCAGGACTAAACAATCTCTTTCCAATTTTCTATTCTAAATTATGTTTCCCTGTACCAAAATGTAATAAAATTGCTGTTACACAAAGTCCGGTTTTTAATGTTGTTTTTGATAACTCACTTACAACAAGTTTGCAATTTTTTTTTATTTGTAAGGTTGAATGCTATATCTATAAGCAGTTAAATGCGTTAAAAATACATAATAATGATTGCGTTTAAGAAGACACTGTCTGTTGCGACTAGATGTTGACCTTAGTGTCCACTTTTTTATTTGCAGACGCTCTATCACTGATATTGAGTACAATATCACACAAAAATAGCATAACTTAAAGCTATATTTTTTATCACACACAGTGTGTGTGGGGGAGAAGGAAACGTGTCAGTTTATTCGATTAAATATAACTGAGACTAAAATTTAACTTTCTCAATGACATCTTTCCAGCATATATCTTTAATTTAGTATGTAGTTATTTACTGAACTTAACATAGAAATGCGCAAAGCACAATATTGTGAGGCATTGTTTGAAATTTTAAGAAGTGGGCTTGATTATTGGTTCCAACAGCTTGATGAGTCAATGATGTGGGTGTCTTGATATCCGACACCTTAATCTGAGATTCTCTCGAATACAGTTTTTCACTACTTATACGCATGCGTGCAGAACCCTATTTTAGTGAACGCCACTGCATTAATTTTTGCTCATGACCTAATGAAAATAAATGAAGGAAAGCCGATTTATGTAGACGCATACCTGTCTCATCCAATTTGGTTTGGTTTAGGTTGTTTTACGGCATATCAAGCTCAATGAATTATTTAATGCCGACAAAATTTTTATCTCTGATAATATTAATTTTTTTTCAAAAATATATTGCTGGTAAT
The DNA here is from genome assembly GCA_903632075.3 of Acanthosepion pharaonis. Taxonomy (NCBI): domain Eukaryota; kingdom Metazoa; phylum Mollusca; class Cephalopoda; order Sepiida; family Sepiidae; genus Acanthosepion; species Acanthosepion pharaonis. The sequence goes on along the minus strand of CAHIKZ030000513.1, from coordinate 1,710,160 downwards.
ATTTTTTCCTTTAAAATTCTACTTGTGTAATATTTTTCCCTCAAAAAATCTACTCCTGGTAATATTTTTTCTTCAAAATTTATCGCTGGTAATATTTTATTCCAAAAAATGTATAGCTGGAATGTGATTTTTTCACAAATATATAGCTGGTAATATTTTTTTCCAAAAATGTATTTAATGTTTTTTTTTTCTTTCAAAAATTTATTGCTGGTAATAATTTTTACACAGTATTTCTGTATGAAAACTTATTTTTACACTTTCATAGTGTTTTGTCCCCAGTTTGGGGGTTAACTATTTTCCCATAGCTGGAAACCTAACAGGTGCTACCACCCCAGGTCATGGTGGACTTGGGAACACCAGCAATTAAGAGGTGGTTCCACGCTCCTCAAAACTTCCTTATCAGAGGCCTTGCTGCCGGACGTAGTTTATCGTCATACCCGGGACGATGTCCCATCCAGTTCAAGCAAAATGATTACGGCATTAATTAAAAAAAAAAGATTTATAATCCTTATAAATTTAGCATTCTGGTATATCGACATTTAATTATAATAATTCTATGGGAGATCGGAAGGCGTTACTTTGATCTTCAAAGATCTTCCGATGCATGTAAATAGACACATTTGCTAACACATAATCATCAACATTGATGTGCCATGTTTATTCAGGGCATAGACGATCATGACTCTTCACAACTTCCTATCCTTTGTATATAAGGTTCTCCTTTACATTATCCTTGCTCTTTCCTGTTGTGGCATTATGAAAGTTACTCGCTCTTTACCATTATTCATCTTACCTTCAGTATGTCCCGTGAGTGTCAAATTCTCCAAGCCATCTTTTCTCATTATGTGCCCTAGAAATTTCAACTCTTTCTCATGATAAATATAAGTGTCCTTTTTATTTCGATTTTCTCTAAAATTTCGCCGTTGCTCACTTGTTCAGTCCATGGTATTCTCAGCATCTTCTGTATGAGGAGTATGAGGAGATTATCCAGCACTCAGTGCCAGGTAAGAGGACCAATATTGCATACTAGTTCAGCACTCTTTTCTTTCTTCCCATTTTTTTTTTTTAACACTTTGCTTTACTATTTGAAAGGTGCATTTTCGCTATTTCACTGCATCTTCATATTTTGGTGTCAGATCTCCCATCTTCTGTTCGAAAACTACTTAAATAATAAAATTTTCGGAATTACTTGATTTTGACATTTCGAATTGGTAATTGGCATCTTGCTTTGTTCCGCTTGCTGACAGCCACACATTCTGTCTTATTTATAGTTAGTCCTTTCTTCTACCTTTCTTTTACTACCTTCGCTACTTTACTGAAAAGTTACTGAAAGGGCGTGTAATTCTCTCAGCACTGCCTCACTAACAAATCCTTGTTTGATTCCCTTTTCTAATTTCATGTATTTACTGAATTCATTTTCTATCTCTATACATGCAGTTTGCTCCCACTTTTGCTGATACATACAAATCTTTAATTTCATATTAAAACTTTATCCTCTATAAATATTCGCATAATCCATATATATGCCTCCCTCTGTCTTTTTTACAAATACTTTCAAGTAACTGCTCCGATGATTATTTGTAAATAAATCCTGAAAGTTTCATTAAAATCCGACAATTATTTGATTTTTGCAAGAATTTCAAAATCAGTGCGTTTTTCACCAGAAAGAAAAAGGCGCAAAGACACTTATCTTAAATATTAGGTCGACCCCTGAGTAAAAAAAAAAAAAAAAAAAAGATTTTTAACTAAAATTTCCGACGTGCTAGATAGAAAACGTAATAAAATAATAAAAAATAGTTTGAGTTCCCTCTTAATAATAACATAAACATTTGATGATAAAACTGTTTTTATTAAGTTTCGCCTTTCTTCATCATCATATGTTATTTTTTTCAGCGAGCAAGTGGAGGTATCTAATTTTATATGATAATATGTTAGTAGACATAAAGGTATTTGATTGTGATCATACAAAGATGTTCATACAGATTTGCTTAGTGGTTGGTTTTATTGCTCATTCCTTACTGGTACAAGTTATGCTAGTCAAAAACCAACGGAAAGCTTTTTTTTATATTTACAATTATTAAACAACAGTTGACCGTAGACTTGAAAAGGTTGAGATTGTAATGGTTTCAGAAAGGTCCTCTCGGATATCTGTTCCACAACATAACTGTTCCAGGAAAGAAACTGTTTGTCTGGACTTTCCTCTTTTCCAATGAAACAAGGTGGGTCGACTGTGAATATGGTATGTTTAGTCTTAGCTGTGAAGGTCTGGACTGATGGAATTAAGCTCGGCTGTACATCTCTCATCAAAGTAGCACTAGCAAAGTGAGAGGATAGTAACTTTTGGTATGGGGGAAAGGAGTGGTAGGCTTGAAAATAATTCATCACGCAAAAGGCAGCAAAAATGCTTTTGAACTGTCAATGCTGAAAAGTAAAAACTTGACAGCTTCAGCTCAAATATGGCAGCAGTACCCCAGTTTTGATATGCTGTGGTTCTTGTGCATTTGGAGCTTAGCAAAAGTTTAGTGGCATCTTCTACAGAGGCACGAATAACTGAACATTTTTCGAACATCTTTAACGTAGACTTGTATATACAAGTTACCCTTGAGATCTGGGGTGAACTTGAGTCCCAACTGTCACTCCAGGCTCAAGGATTCTCATTGAGCGTTCAATTGTTCATCAGGATTTGAGAAAACTCAGTCTGCTCCGTGATGATGAAATGTTACTTGTGTATTTGCCTCATCTAAAAAAAATGTTTTCCTTGATATTTAGCAAGTGTCAAGAACAAATGTTCATGATTAATCAAGTAGTTTTCTAAATACTTTGGGAGATTTGATTAAATATACTTTATTGTTTAAAAAATATTCAGCATTATAACATATCACAAATAGCTACATTGTGGAAAAAGGAATTTTCAACAATATACATATTTTTTACGTATTTATCGTTATTTCTTGACTTTTATCAAAAACAACATTCTTGTACATATAGTTATGGATAATATTATACATTAATTACTATTTTTTTTAATTAATAAGTATTTATGCTCAGTTGTTGACATTAATAGCTATGTGCTGATGCGTTAAAATTTTGGAATGATGCGATAATCAAAATTTAAATTTCATCTGTCTGATAAAAGTCGCAGTCTCTAAGTAACTGGAAGAATTTACTGGATTTAGTTATATTTATGTGGATTACAAGCAGTTTTATTTGTTTAATGAAAATGAAATGAAACCTATTTTTGCATATTTGAATGTTTGAAATTTACAAATCCTTTTTATATTGGCTTCTTAATTTAATATTTCAGAATAAAACTTTAAATTTTTATTATTTTTATTTTTATTTATTCTATAAGAACGAAAATGAACTCTCAAGACAATATATAACAAAAAAATTAGAGCACTCCGAGGCGGTTTAATGGTTAGCAAGTTTGTTTGGCTAGAACAATTATGACTGGGTAGTTAGTTCGATACACACTGGGTGCTCCCTACTTTCGGCCTTGTGCCACATCTAAGCTACGCTTATAAAATCATTTTGGGCAATCCGAGGCAGTGTAATGATTAACAAACTTGTCTCGCTAGAACAATTATGACTGAGTAGTGAGTTCGATCCTCACTGTGTGCCCCATACTTTCGGCTTCGTGCCACATCTAAGCTACGCTTGGAAAATCACAATAAAAAGAAAATTAAAAACCAAATAAGTTATCTGTAATGACAAAAGTACGCATCTGAGAATACAAGGTCCATGTATTGTGTTCTTTTATAGTCTCAGTAAACAGAAATAGCTCTCTCAAAGAGGAGAGTAATAGAACAAGGGGAGAACACTCTTGATTATTCATAATATCTATAATCTTTTCATTTGGGATGTTTAAAAGCGGTATGATAATAATAATGATGTGGCCATGAACAAATTCACTAATGTAGGATTATAGGTTGTAGAATAACGATCTGGAAATTGCTATGAAATAACAGGAGACGAAAGAAAAGTTAATAAGAAAACAGTAATACATGATAAACATATAAATGTTTCGAAAATAGTTTCAAAATGTTAAATAGATACCAAGTGAATAGGCATTTGGAGGTGAGAAGAATTGAGGTGGCTAGAGAACACAGGGGCTTCTTTCAATTGTTCACTACATGCTTGCTTTGAAAATTAGCATGCAATGTCGGGATCAATGCTTGGGTTTCGAACACTGATCACTAGATTTGCTTGGACCATACGCAACTAACCAAACCAAATAGCCCACTGGATTAAATGAAATTCAAAGTAAGGGATGCTTGTTCGACTTGAACCTAGGCCAAAATATATAAACGTAAGATTAGATAGCGCCATTTAAAAAAAAAAAAATTCTACAGAGTTTTAATAGCTGCAGTCGCTTTGCAAAACGCTTCTTTGTGTATGATAATTCAGATGCTGTACGATAAAAGAGGAAATCAATGTTTCTTTATTTGGTTGAATTGTATTCAAAAAGTGAGTAGAAAAGTGAATCCCGCCAGTGGAAAAATAGTGGCCAAGACATACACTAGCAAATCTCTGAAGCAGTGGATAATACTAAATCCTAATATATATATATATATATATATATATATATATATATATATATATATATATATATATATATATATATATAATAATAATAATATAAATGAATGCCAGAAGATGTAAGCTTTTGAATGACCCATGTCCTTTGTACTTACATGAGAAACAATATATTGCTAGGTTTATATATATATAAAATAAAAGTTTACTAAATCAGTGAAATTAAGTAACTATTTTTGCTGTCATTGTCATAAATTTTACTTAAATAATATATAAAAAAATATGTAACCTAATATACATACTTATACTTGATGTAAAAATAATCCTACATACTATAAAGGATTCTAATACATTTAACTGTTCTTAAAAAAAAAAAAAATATAGTATAATAAAAATTAAAAATGAGAATATTTCAAATCGTAGTTAAATAAAAAGTATTCTAATCTGAACACCCACGAAAATCTTTAAATTTACAAATAGAAAAAAATGCCGTAAGAAAAATTTTTTGCCGTTAACAATAAATTAAAAAAAAATCCAGACGACATGCATTCAACGGATGTCAGTTTTCATTGAAAAATACATCCCTACCCCTTACCAAAATGTAGCTAATAACCGATACAATGATACAGACATAAGGAAAACCCAGATAACCCTTGTCCAGTTGAAGTAGATTTATCTGTAACCATGGAAACATGATTTTAGCTGTGTCTTTAAAACTCAGTAATTTTAAAAGTTACTCCAAAATTCGCTTGAGGATAAAATAGAACTAATGTCTTTAATTTAATTGCAAAAATAAATTCGTGGCTTTTAGCTTCTATTTTTGAAACATGGTTAGAACTGTGTAGCGAAAAAATCAATTAAATTATAATATATATACATACATATATATATATATATATATATATATATATATATATATATAGAGAGAGAGAGAGAGAGAGAGAGATTGATTGATTGATTGATTGATTGATTGATTAATTGGTGATGAGACAGCAGATTTTTATTACTTTAGCTATTAGTAGAGAAAGTTTCAATTTTGCTTTTGTTACATGCTTCTTTAAGAGATTTAAGCATTTTTCAACCAGGATACATAGATTTCTATGCAGATCTTGTAATAATTACATATAAAACAATAGAGATTAATAGAAAAGAATTATGCTAGATTAAACTAGTTGTACTACAGAGGAGCTTAATAAAAAAAATAATAGAGATTAAAATAGATGCACAGCAAATTCGATAAATAAAAAAGAGTAGGGGTTTAAACTAGATGTACAACAAAGGAGATTAATAAAAAGAATAGAGATTAAACTAGATGTACAACAAAGGAGATTAACAATGAAAAGAATAGAGATTAAAATTGATGTACAACAAAGGAGATTAATAAAAAATATAGAGATTAAACTAGATGTACAACAAAAGAGTTTAATAAAAAGAGTAAAGATTAAACTAGATGTAGAACAAAGGAGATTAATAAAAGTATATAGATTAAACTATATGTACAACAACAGCGATTAAAAATAAAAAAGAATACGGATTAAACTAGATGTATAACAAAGAAGATTAATAAAAAAAATCTAGAGATTAAACTAGATGTACAACAAAAGAGAGTATTAAAAATATACAGATTAAACTATATGTATAACAACGGTGATTAATAAAAAAATATAGAGATTAAGCTAGATGTACAACAAAGGAGATTAATAAAAGAATAGAGTTTAAAGTAGATGTGCAACAAAGGAGATTAATGGAAAGGAACGGAGATTACACTAGATGTACAACGCACGAGATTAAAACAAAAGATTTGAGATAAAACTAGTTGTACAACAATGGAAATTAATAGAAATGAACAGAGATTAAGCTAGATGTGTAACAACAGAAAGTAACAAAATGCGATAAATTTAGATGTGCTATAGGAGAGATTAATAGAAAATAATGTATAAATAAAGGAGGATAATAGAATAGAATAGATAAATCTTAATGTATCACAAAAGGATTGAAAAGAATTTACAAATAGAGAAGACAAAAATGAAGAGCAAGATGAAACAATAGAAATAAAACAATATGTACCAAAAAGGAGAGTAATAAAAAAGAAGAGATAAACCGAGATATACAAAGAAAAGGAGAGTTTAACTTTTGGAGTTTTAAGTGATAAATAAGCAAGCCGTCCGGATTTGTAAGACGTGCTGATTAATTATTTAAAGTTTTATTCATCAAATACTGGCCCCGTGCCGCATATTTATTCAATATTTGAGCGACAATGACTCTTCTCAATTTCATTGCATCTTTCAAGTTTCTCCTTCGTGGAATCTTTATGCTGAACTTGATGGTATTTCCTAGGCAATCTAATAAACAAATCTTTCGCACGCTGTCGAAGGGTAGATCGAAGTTCCTATGTCCATTCAATACAATGTTGTCTTTCCTATGTCCATCTTCACTGATTTCCCTCCCCCCCCAACACACATTTCTTCTTAATGCAAATTTATGTGTGTATACTTTGTAATAACAGTAATTTATTCACAAAGTTACTTTCAGTTTATGCTTATATTAACAAAACAAAAAAGAAAAAAAAATGAAAATGAAACCATGTAAGCCGGAAGAATTTCTGATATATATATATATATATGTATATATAAGAATAAATATATATATAAATTTTAGAAACTCTTCCAACATACAAGGTCTGATTTTCTTTATATATATATATATATATATATATATATATATATATATATATATATATATATATATATTCTCATTCACATACGTACATTGGCAAGAAACATATACAAAAATATCTGGCGATATAATAATATATTTAATATGAATAAATAAGGTCTCATCATTTTCAAACAAGTCAGCTTATCCGAAACTTATAATTCGCAAAATTCGTTTTTATTTGAACTTATATTCACATATATATATAAATATAATATATATATATATATATATATATATATATATATATATATATATATATATATATATAGTGTGTGTGTGTGACTATGTATTATTGTCTCCCTCTATCTTTTCTCACTCTATAATATATATATATATATATATATATATATATGTGTGTGTGTGTGTGTGTGTGTGAAAATAAGTGCTATTATGGCGAAAAGCCAAAATCAAGTTGTGTGGAGCGCTTTACAAAAAATATTTGCGTTCGTTTGCCAAAAACAGCCCATCTATGTTTCTCTCTGTTTTTTTTTTATCTATCTAGCTATCTATCTATCTGGATGCATAAACAGATAATGCTAGCTGTGATCTTCAATTAATCTACCTGGATGATGTTGCACTTCTGGATGAAAAAAAATGTCTCCAAAGTGCTCGGTCACCATTTAGGGTCGCTGAATTCTTCCTGGATTTAAACTAACGGTGCTTTACCAAACCGAAGAGCAATGACATTCCACCGTCTCTAATCGTTTCTTCTTTTAAGTCAATGCCAAACTGTCAAGCTCAAATATTTACCCGGAAATGTAAGGGGCAAATCATTGCTTCACTTGCCTTATTGGTTATGTTCGCCTTCAACACTTCAATGAATAGCCAAATAACATGAAAATAGTTCATGTTTTAGCCTGGTATTTAGATAACAAAGAAATCCTTCTGATAGTTTGCGTTTTATTTTAAGTTGTTTTTTTTTTATATGTATCGATATCTCTATTCTTACTTACTTTTTTTTTACATGTGGAGTTAGTTCCAAATCACTAAGGCTTCCTCTTTTGCTTACGTTTATAAGTCGTTCATAGTTTTATTTTACTGGTCCACACTTTCTTTGTTTCGCTCTCATCCAATTCTTATCTCCGCCTTCTCAGTTTTATGACCTTTTATTTAATCATTTCAACCCATGCAACGTAACAAAGCCACTAAGACGCGGAGGTTACTGTGTGCGAAAGAATATATGAAAAACATTATTAAGGAAAGGGGACAATGAAAGAACAGGAAATAATAAGAAAGGGGGCAAGGACTGACATTAAATTTAAACATTTGAAGAATAAACTTGATTGGAAACCATAAAACCGCAATAGACTGCCACAAGTGAGAAGAAACTGTCAACATAGAACTTACAGTTACATCAAGCAATTTTAACTGTAAAATGAGATCTTGCTGTTAATCTAGTACTGCGCTTAAATCCATAAATTCTAAGTACAATAATATAAAAGTTTGGCACAAGGCAAAAAGGGAGATGTGGGATGGTTGGTCTTCAATCTGTCTTATCTTAAACTTAGCTAGCCACAGTTACTGAGCCCAAAATACCATAGTATTTTTTACACCGAAAAAAAATACATTATTACTTACATAATACATCAGAATCTCTATGAAGTCCTCAATAGTTCCCATATTTACAATCGAGGAAAGTTTACCAAAACAATTACCATGAAATTATTTATAGAAAAGGCACAGGGAAGCTACTTACCGCGGAGAAAAAATGACTAAAGCCGAAAAGTAACAGAGTAGATGTGAGTTATGAGAGAAAGGGGATAAGCAGATTGTGTTATCATCTAACATGACACCTTGGGAGTATATAATTGTGATCTTAGCGTTTGCTTCGCTCAGTGCGCAAGAAGAGACGAAAGTTGTGGCAGGACAAATCGTAGCTGCTTCACCACGACAATTGCGCTGGCCACGGTGACGACCACCGATCTTTTTCTCTCTCTCTCTCTCTAGTGCAATGAGAGGGTGCATCCCTGTTCCCCAGGGACGAGCACTTCAAAGTAATATTTTTTTTCTCAGCTACGACTCTGTCCGAAGACAAAGGGCACAATTGAGTCGCGCTCTACCCAGACCTAGACAGAGACACAAGTGGGAGATGATACGCATCCCACGACAGGGCCGCAGAACGCTTGAAATGATTTTCGAAAGTGTTGGGGCACTCAGTCGAAAGTGTGGGGGTACCTAGTGAGGATCAAATTCAATAGTCACTTGTAATTGATCTAGCGAGACAGACTTATCATTAATTTCACCATTATATGACAGCTTGTTTGGAATTGAAATAAATTGCTTGTGACACCAGTCCTGTTACTTTTCAGACAGACCCAGCAGGAGATTCTTTCTTTTATATGCCGTGTCCGTTCAAGACGTAGGCGATCAAAGCTCTCCACTTCTTCCTGTCTCTTGTAGCTCTCAATAACTTATGTCTTGTCTGTCTATATCTGAGACGAGGTATTATGATTATTTACATTATTTCCATTATTCGGAATATTATCTTCATTGCCATATTCACAGCGTTTCTTTTCTCTGGTGGACGAAATAAAGGGTTCAGTTCGAAATTTCAATCACCTGAAGAAGGCCGGAACGAACAACGACCGAAACTTTGTGAATATGGCAATGAAGATAAGGTTAACAGTCCGAATAATGGAAAAATGTAAATTATGTTTTTTCTTTTTTATTATTTCTCTCAGACCCTGTTTCGTTATCCACTTGCTTAAGGCCGTTAAGTATGTCACGCGTTGCTTTCGCTTGTCCCCACCTTCCCTCTTTTCCGTCCTGGTAGTATAAGATTTTTCAAGCCATTCTTTCTCATTACGTGTTCCAGAAATTTCAGCTGCTTCTTCCAGCTGTTAAGTATAAGTTTCCTTTTTGTTTGTATACTGAAAAAAAATAAAAAGAAAGGCAACTGATCATTTAAAAGTCGATTCAAAACGTAGGTGATACACTACGATTGTTGCTAAAAAAAAATGAAGTTGTTTGTTTTTTTTTCATATATTTCCTGTAATAAATAAATAAATAAATAAAACTGTTTACTCCTACGGAGTAAAGTTTTAGGGGGGGGGATGAACACACCTATTCTATAGTTAATAGACTCTCCCACCTATAATAAGTAGCAGTAGTAGGAGTCGCTCAGTGGTTCGGTCAGTCAATCGATGCCGGACGACCGTTAGTCGGACACTAAAGTATCATCGGCCACCACTAGATTTCTCTGCGTCATTACCTATTATATTAAGATCCTAACGTTTTGTACGTCGAACCAATTTTGGGACCGACTTAGTACAAATACAAGCCTCCACTATGAAACCACTCCATAACACTAAGCGATACAAAGGATAGGAGGTTGTGGAGGGCCATAACCTTGATTTATTTAGTCATTTATATGCCATGAGTGATACACATTTAGGCGATCATGTATCTTTCGATACCAGGCAGATTTTTTCCCGCAGTAGGTTGCCATTTCTTTCTGCGGTAGACCAGTTGCCATCCAAGGCTATAGAACCCGGTCTATTTACCCATAGCTGTAGGGGGGAGAAGAGATTCATACCTTTTCCAAGGGTATTAGCATGTAAGGGAATATAATTGGTTCGGCTAGAACTCGAACTCGGCACTCCGATTCCTCAATCCGAGCCACTATCCATTACTCCACTGTACTAGGTCGGTCCTAAAACAGGTTCGACGTACAAAACGTTAGGAACTTGATATAATAGGTAATGACGCAGAGAAATCTAGTTGCGGTCGCTGATACTTTAGTGTCCGACAATGGTCGTCCGGCATCGACTGACTGACCCACTGAGCGACTCCTACTACTCCTACTTATTATAGGTGGGAGAGTCTATTAACAATAGAATAGGTGTGTTCCACTATAACAGTAAGGTTTGTCTTTTCCTTATATCTCCCAATACATGTGAGATTCATTTACAAAAATCCGTTGTTTAGTTTACTCACTGCTTTCCTCCTTTTCCACCTGATTTCAATAAATCCTGTGTCAGAATCTCCAATCTCTTATTATTTATTTCAGAAATGTCTACTGCCTCTTTCTGATTTTAAGTATAAACATTCTTTTTTATTTTATTTTTCTTTAAAACTTCCTCGTTTACTCATATATTCAGTCCGTCGGATTTTTAGCATCTTTCTGTAGAACCACATTTCGGTTGTCTGAAGTCCCTTCTTAAACCGGGAGTTGATTGTCTAACATTCACTGTCATAGATGAATAGTGCCGTTGAAATTGCTAGATTTAACTGTAAGTTCTTTATTAACTATTGTACTTCTCGCTTGTGGGACTCTCTTCAGTGGTTGTTTTCCAGCCAAATTTGACCGTAAAAAATTAAATGCGATGTCGCTCGACATGTTATGTTTCCTTGATTCCTTTTTCTTTATTGTTCACTCTCCTTAATAATGTTTTTGAAGTCAGATTCTTTGAGACACGGTAATACTTTGCGTCTTAGTGGCTTTATCGCCTTGCTTGGGGTAACATGTTAAAAAAATAATTTTAGCATACTTTTTTGTTTCCAATAATATTTTCCTGATTTTTTAAAATACTTTATGATATAAAGCAACAAAAATAAGAAATATTCGGAAATAATAAAAAAAAATCTTAATAGATTTTTTATTCTATTAATTTTAATAAAAAAATACAAAGGCCAAGAATATCTTTTAAAATACAAAGATTTGTACGTAAACTGTTTTTATATAAGACTCATTTTGACATTTAGGCAAACAGGAGTAGATAGGTTCATCTATTGTCCAGTTCACAATCCTCCCCGATTTCTTTTAAACAGGAGTAGATGTTTATCCCTTTTTTCCTGTTTGTGATTGGGTTTCTGGTTCTTTCTAAAGCGATATTACTCTCTTTCACTTCCAGTCTTTCTCTTGCGGCTTAGTGACATTATCGCCTTCTTTGGGGTAAATTAATATAAAAAAATGTATTAATTTTATTTGGAATGATGGGGGAAAATATTAATGAAAACCTTGTCAAGAATAAATAATGTTAGTTATGTGCCATGCGTGATACACTCTTAGGCGATCATGTATCTTTCGATACATGACTGACGAGAGATATATTTTTCCCGCAGTAGGATGCCAATTCTTTCTGCGGTAGACCAGTTGTCATGCTATAGAACCTGGTCTGTCCCGCTATTTACCCATAATTGAGGGGAGAAGAGGAGGATTAATACCTTTCCCAAGGGTATTAGGACATAAGTGAATGTAATGGATTCGACTGGAATTCGAACTCGGCTCTCCGATTCCTCAGTCCAAGCCGCTATCCATCATTCCACCGACTAAGCTTAAACGAAGAAATTCGAACTGATGAAGACGACAATAATGGTATCAATTTTTACATCCCCGATAGCTTGAAAAGTAGAATGAGACGGTGGAAATGTATGTGTGTGTGTGTGTGTGTGAGAGAGAGAGAGAGAGAGAGATAGATAGATAGATAGATAGATAGATAGATAGAGAGAGAGAGAGAGAGAGAAATAGAGCAAGAACATGAAAGAGAAAAGAAAAGAGTGAGTGGGAGTGAGTGAGTGTGTAAGTGTGTGAAAATATATACAGGCAACGTATGAGTGAAAAAAAGTGAGTGAACGAGTGGTTAAATGAGTGAGTGGTGATAAATAAGTTAGAGGGAGTGAAAAGAAAATGTGTGAGTGAGTAGATCGAGTGAATGAAAGGAAAGCGTGTATGAGTGAAAGAGTAATTGAGTGGGTTAGTGAGTGAGAGGAAGGAAATAGTGCGTGAGTAAATAAGAAAATGTGAGTGAGTGAGTGAATGAGTCAGTGTGTGAGTGAAAAAGGGAATGGGTGGTAGTAAATAAGAGTGAGTGAATGAAAAGAAAGCGTATTGTGTCAGTCATGGGAAGTGAGTGAGTGAGTGAGTGAGTGGGTGAGTGAGTGAGTGGGTGAGTGAAATAATAATGAGAGTAAATGAGTGGAAATAAATGTGGTTGAGTGTATGAGAGAAAAGATAAGTGGAGAGTGCGCGAGCGAGTGAATGAGTGAAAATGGAAATAAATAGTGAGTAAAAAATTGAATGTGAACGAGAGAAACAGAGTTATGGAGTTAATGAAAGAGAGAGGGAGGGGGTGATGGAAAAAATGAAAAGTAACGTTTTTATAAAGAACTAGCAGTAGAGCCCAGCGTTGCCCGGGGATATAACAGTAAGAGATAGATCAAGTATCGACCATCATAAAGACTGAAAAATAAAATTGATAAAGATTATTGTTTAAGGTTGACGGACACGCATGTCTTAATTAGTTTTTTTTTTGTTTTTTTTTACGAGTTGGTCAAACCCAAACTCAAACATTGTTTTCAATCGTTCTGATTGAATAGAATTTTATTATAAACAATTGTCTTGTAAATGGAATTTTTAAAGCATTCTGAATGTAAAAATAAAGAAAAGAGTGTGCAAGACATTAAGAAACACTACATGCCAAAAAAAAAGTGAAGTTTTGTTGAAATCGGTTGAAAAATGTAGGTAGCCTTTCTGTAATCTTTTAGTTTTACAATTTATGATTTTTACTTATTGAATACAGCAAAAAAATTGCATATTTTGCTTGTGGTGATTCATAATTAGAATTCTGATTTGAATATATTTTCCACTCGTTGTTTCTAATACAAAAAATATTAACTTTATTTGGGTTTATTAATTATGATCTAACAAATTCGATTAGTGCGCTATTTTTTTTTATATACCAAGATTGAATTAGTGCATATGTAATACTCTATTAGTGCGGTAAAACATTCTTCAGTTTAACCATAGTAATTAGAATTTTTTTTTTTATAGTAACCGAATAATCAAAGTTTTTCTAAAATTTAAAGAAGATAATGAGTTATTATTTTGTTTTGTCAGGTATTACGTCATCTAAATAATTACAGTAGTAAATGGACGATTGGATATACAGTGAAACCCGGATATAAGAGAGTTGTCGGGACCGGAGAAGAAGTCTCTTATATCCGGGTTTCTCTTATATCCGGGTTTGGTCTATTTTGTTTACATTAACACAGGCTCTAATTTGGGACCAGAGAAAATCTCTCTTATATCCGGGTTTCTCTTATATCCGGGTCTCTTATATCCGGGTTACACTGTAGTTACATTTTATAATATAAGCCGATAATAAAAATGCATATTTGAATATTTGTCTGTGTTGAATGTTTTTTGAATATTTTGATTTTTTTCGTGTTTATTTTGATGGTCTTAAAAGGAAATTTCTGATTTTTTTGGTAAAAAATGGGCGATTTTAATTAGACACAGAAATTTACATTTATTAAAAATATCGAAATATAAGAGAAAAAAAAATATGCATTTACTATCGAAAGATTATGAATTATAAATAAAATGTTCAGCTTAAAATACTAATGATCATAATATGTTTGGATTATTTGAAGAACGGAAGAATAACATGTGGCAAACCAATTTAAATAAGTTTCTCATAAAAAAATCAGATTAATTAACATTAAATCATAGCATTTTTATTTTATCTTCTTATATGTACCTATATTTTAATTAAAAAGTACACGAATTCGAAACTAATTGTTAATGAGACTAAAATTGGAGGTACAAATTACATTATTTTCTGTAAGTTATTATATTTGATTAATGCGTTTTCGATAAGGATGTATCTTTTAATGTACACATTAGCCGCACTAATCGAGGGATGCTTTTATTCCTTACAAAGCCAAATGATGAAGGCATGGGACAAGAAAGATTACGTTACGCTAATCTTTCATAGAGAAAGTCAGTATCTAAATTCTATGTAACGAATGCTGGTACCAGTCTAAAATTCTAAAAATCTATAGCCGCTAAATAGCAATGAAAGATACGAAGAAAAAACTTATATTTTTATTCATATGTTTGTTTTGTTTAAAAAGTATGGCTTTCTTTGTAATTATAAGCATTTATTCCTTTTTTTTTTTTTTTTTTTAATTTTGGAATAGTTCAGAAAAATATTTTGCATGAGCCTGAATCAAAACCAGGAAATTTTTTTACTGTCACGAAGCTTCATTTACAGTCGGTGCCCAACTGACCCTACCATACTGTGCAGACAAAATCAAAAACAAAGAACACGCATGCGCAATATTAAAAATGTAAAATGACGACAATTTACCCATCGCACCCTGTATATGCACCAAATAACTTTGACGTATTTTGAAAGTGTGATTATTATTCCCCTATTTGGGGGAAATGTTTAGGAGAACTTCATAATTAAGCTCTACAAATCAAACCTGTTGTTAAATGGGGTTTAGTTGCAGCTCGTTAATGTTAACGCTTTCATAATTGCTCTCTTTTTATCGTCTTAAAGAATCCTTTCCCATTCATCATCATGGCTGATTCTAACTTCCAGGACAGTAACTCATTGCGCCTTCTCGGACTAATGTTTTCAGCTGATATCTAGAGGAAAAATTATATTAAATCGATTGCTAGGTCTGCTACTAGGAAAGTTGGTTCATCTTGTATCTGTCTATATTTCTGAGATGAGGTATTATGTACACTATTTGCATTGTTCGGACTATCGTCTTCATCTTTATTGCCATATTTATCACAATGTTTCGGCCGTTGTACGCTCCGGCCTTCTTCAGGTGGTTGGACTGTCAAACTGAACCCTTTATTTCACTCGCTGGGGTAGACTGTTCAAATTCCACGTGCCATGTCTAATGGATATCAGTTTTCAGTTATCTCCTGTTAATTTCCCTCTCCAAGTTCTCCACTGCCTTTATCCACTGTGACATGTGTCCTCACTGACACATGGCACAGTGGATAAAGGCGTTAGTTAGATCCAGAGACAGGACCCAAAGAGTTGTGAGTTCAATACCTGGTTAAGGTGGAACTAGAACAATCTACCCCCAGCGAGCGAAAAAAAAGGGTTCAGTTTGACATTCCAGCCACCTGAAGAAGGCCGGAGCGTACAACGGCCGAAACGTTGGTTCATTTTGTCGTGTTAGACAATTTTTCTCGCCAGAATCTATCTTACATATTTATAAATCTAACATACCTCCTTGTTTTGAATATTGTTGTCACATCAGCTTTCGTGATCCTGCTGTAGAGATTCTTGATAAAAACTAAAGAGTTTGCAATGTTATTGGTCCTGATCTTGCATCTCGGCTTCCTACCGCCGTGACGTAGCTTCTCTGTGCCTTTTCTAGAAACACTTTCAAGGTAATTGTTGTGATGAACTTTTCACTATGGTACAAAGATTTCATGAATTTAAGCGCAGTACTAGATTTATGGCAATGTTTCATCATTTTACAGTTGAAATGGCTAGGTTAACCGTAAGTTATGTGTTAACAGATTCTTCTATCACACCTCTCCCTTGTGGAACTCTCTTCTAGCTTCTTGCTTCCCAACCAACTTTGATCTTCAAATATTTAAATGTAAGGTCAATCTTAATCTTCTGTTTTCTTCATTCTTGTTCTTTTATTGCTCCCCCCCTCTCTCTCTCTTTCTCTTTCTCTATGATAGTAGTTTTTTCTCATATTCTCAGTTACCTCTTTGTGGCTTATTGCCTTATTTGGGATGAAATAAAAAAAAAGAAATTTATTAAAACTGAATTCTATGTGTCATCTTTATTTTGCACATTAATGTATTTAAGAGTTTGTATTTTAAATGAATTAATGGCAGACTGCAAAAGTATTATATATGAATAAAGTGTTGCTGTCGACACTTGAGTTTGAACATAGATCACCAGTGAGCAAACACAGGTGATCCCATTATTGAATTAAGTAGACCACGTGACCATATAGAAAACGAATAAGTAGGAAATGGCGTGACGTCCACTTGATCGCTATTTCTAGTCTATCCTCTATACTATACGGATCGCTATTTCTTGTCTATCCTCTATTTACTATTTCTCTATTCAGATCACTATACGGTGGTTACTTTCGATCGAGTATTATCGAGTAATTACTATTAGTGCGAATGGAGAAGGCGTCTGACACTAGTATTGTTTAACGGCGTTACTATAGTTGTAACTGCAGTTATAAAGTCTCTACTACAACGAGCATGACGAAAGTGACAACAAGTATTCGTTGGCATTACAAAAGTGTCAACGAGTGTTCGTTGACATCAAAAAAGACACTTAAGGAAGTTATTTACTGAGAATGGAAGAAGGTTATTGAAACGACAAAATTATGAAAGATGGAAGATCTCAAATTGTCCAAGAGGAAAAAAGTTATTGTCTGAATTACTTCGACTTTAGGACATCACCAGGCTGAGAACAGACCTAAAGGACGAAACAAGTCACACGAAAACCTTTTCCACTTTGTCATTGTTTTATTTTCCGTAGTATTGTTCTTGAAAAATAAAAAATTATATATTGTTTTCCCATGCTTGAATTACGAATATGAAGTCTTACAACATGTGTGAAAGTTAATATTTGAAAATGAATTCATTTAATTTGTTTTTATCTAATATAATACTTTTATTTCTTGTGTATTAATATATATTCAGCTAGAGTAGATAACTATTTTTTTCTCAGTTGTTTTTTTTTAATTTATTTATCATTCCATGAAGTTTATCCAGTCTTGTGGAAATAGTTCTGTTTCTGAATTACTTTCCTTGTCTTTAGAACTCTTCCAATCATTTCGTTTCTCTTCTCGAATATTTCTTATTTATTGATTTAATCATTCATTCGTTCGTCCACTTATTTATTCGGGTAACGATTCTTTGCTTTTCAACATTTTCTAAAATGACGTTCTTTTTTTAATTTTTTTTTAACATTCAAACATGTTAATACAGTTGTAATGACAAATGTACGTAGGTGCAGGCTTTAAGAAAGCTTTATTCAACTGAGAATACAAGTTTCATGTATAGTGTTCTTTTATAGTCCCAGTAAACAGAAATAGCTCTCTCAAAGAGGAGAATAACAGAACAAGGGGAGACCACTCTTGATTATTCATAACAATAGTGTCGGTTTGTGTTTCTTAAACCGAATAGCAATATTCTATCTTGTATATCCGCCGTTGAGCAATGATTGACAAACATCTTTCACAAGTTATTAAAGTGGTATTGATTTACAATGGTTCCATCATTCTCGTGGCCTTGTACCACCGGAGGTAAGGAGAGAAAACGTCAGTTATATTAACATATTAAATGAATTTTGTCGAACAAACAGAGTATCTCTTACAAAACAATATGTCACAGTACATCATGTCCAATTTAGGGAAAATGTTTAGGAAAACTTCGTATTGAAGCTCTACAAAGCAAACCAAATTTTACTGAATTTTATCTCTGATTTTGAAACAAAGTCTTGGAAAATTTATTAAATCTTTTTGGACAGAAATAGGCATCTGTATTATGGCAAAGTACAAAACAGGCAATGAAGTCTTACAACATGTGTGACAGTTAATATTTGAAAAAAAGAATTAATTTAATTTGTTTTTTTTTTTATCTAATATAAGACTTTTATTTCTTGTGTATTAATATATATTCAGCGGGAGTAGATAACTAGTTTTATTTTTCTCAGTTGTTTTTTTTTTTAATTTATTTATCATTCCATGAAGTTTATCCTGTCTTGTGGAAATAGTTCTGTTTCTGAATTACTTCCCTTGTCTTTAGAATTCTTTCAACCATTTTGTTTCTCTTCTCTTATTTATTCGGGTAACGATACTTTGCTTTCAACATTTTATAAAATGATGTTCTTTCTTTTAATTTTTTTTTAAATTCAATATTTCCTTTTCTTTTCCTGAAACCCATGTTTCATTTTCTTTTTCTCTTTTACACTCAATTTTCTTTTGTCTGTAAATACCTTCCTTATTATTTCATTCCCCAAATTTTCCTTCTTTATTTCTTTCAATTTCCTTCTTTCTTTTATTCATTCATAAACTTGACACCCACCCTATGGCTATGGTTTTAACCCGCTCTTAGCGGCCATTATTTTTTTTAAAGAAAACATCAACAAAAATATTCACCTATGAATTTAAAAGACGTAACTTTTAATATTACATTCTAAATAATAGCAAATTAGACTGGCAGTGATACTGGACCGACTTCATAGCGTCAATTTCAAATATCCAATTAGGCATTGGATACCGGAAGCCTAAACCAGCGGATTTGTCCTCCAGCTTTATATGCCTCCGACAACCGGAAGTAAAATCCGGAATGATGGGATATTCCGAATCTTAAAACAAACGCGCAGATTGGAAGGGGAAATGGAAGAAGAGTAAATGTTTACAATGAGTAATTAGATTATTTATTTGAATTCATGAATGAGTTTTTTTCTTTTTTTTTTCTTTCCAAAAATCGGATTTTGGGATAAAAATGTGATGGAAATTTAATTTTACAGTTGAATTTTTTTGTGTATAACTGGCATCTTCGGCCGAAAAATATTTTAATGTTGTTAGAATGGAGATGCATAAAATTCAGGCAGTGAATTCCAGTATACTCATAACAAATGATGAAAATAAGAGGCATTACGTTTGATTAGAGATCTCAAATTGTCCAATGCTTGATATAACAAAGAGGAAAAAAGTTATTGTCTGAGTTGTTTAGGACATCATCGGACTGAGAACGGACCTAAAGAACGAAACGAATCACATGAAAACATTTTCCACTTTGTCATTGTTTTTTTTCCCCTAATATTTTTCTTGAAAAATAAAAATTTAAATATCGTTTTCCCATGATTGATATATATGGTGTCAATTCTGTTTTTTCTTGATTTTTCAATGCAGAACGTACAATCTCGGTTGTGAAACTTATTAAATCAAATTTTACGAATATGTTTCCAAAAGATGTGGTTCTACAGAAGGATACTGAGAATTTCATGCATAGACAATGTGAGCAACGAAAATATTTTAAGGAAAATAGAAACAAAAAGAACGCTTCTGCTTAGAATCTGAAAACATTTTAGACTTATTGCCTGATTTATTTTTTACGGGTTATCCACCCTCTTGCAGGTTTTAGGGGGAATAATAATGATTTATTGATACAATTTCTATTAATTAACCCATATCTAAGGATGGGGGGAACATATATTTATAACTTTCCCAAGGGTATTTGCGCGTAAGTGAATATAATGACCAAATTTATTTTGGAACTCGCCTATCCGGTTTCCAATTCCGAATTGTTACCCATTACACCATCCGTATGCCCAAGCTTACAGTACTTGGTATTCCAAAGCAGTCACCCGTCTAGGTACTGACCAGGATTAACGTCGCTTAACTTAGCGATCATATAAGAACCTACATTTCAACGTGATATGGCCGTAAACCCGTTAAGTAGCGGGAGAATTCCTTTTGTTTATCTTTCTTTTCTTTTTATATGCCTTGTCCTTTCAGGACGTAGGCGATCATGGCTCTCCACTTCCCCCTGTCCCTTGTAGCTCTCAATAAGTTTCATGCCTCTGTCAACTCCCGCAGACCACGTTCTGTCATCCATTAGCTTAAGTCTGCCACATATGTTTTGCGTTGCTTTCCCTTGTCTCTTTCCCCCTCTGTTCAACCTGTGAGTATCAGATTCTCCAGGCTCTCCTTCCTCATTACGTGTCCCAGAAATTTCATCTGCCTCTTCATGATGTTAAGTATAAACTTCCTCCTTGTTTGCATACTTTCCAAGACCTCATCGTTGCTTACACGCTCGCCCCATGAGATCCTTAGCATCCTTCTGTAGAACAACATCTCCGCTGCCTCGAGTCTCTTCTTCATCTTTGAGGAAACCGTCCAACATTCGCTGCCGCATAGGAGGAGAGATGTCATATAGCATCTCAATATTCTTTGTCACCAAAGAAATCCCCCCTGTCTCGCAGTACTCTGCCAAGCTTTCGGAATGCCTTCTTAGCCATCCGAATCCGTCTTCGGATCTCAGCGTCTCACCTACCGCCCTCCGTCAAAACACTTCCCAGATATTTAAGATTCCGCACATGCTTAATTTTAGTGTCCCAGACCTGCAAATCACATTTTGGGCTCAACCTTTTACAGATGGCCATGCATTCTTATACGAATTTAAATATTATACGGAATGACAAAGAGAAAAACATGAATCAAATCCAACGGGAATCAGAGAATGTGTTGGATTGAAGGAAGGCTTGAGCAAAGGACAAAAAAGGGAGATGGCTCAAGAAGACAGAAGATAGCATTTAAATTTTTGGAGATTGTAGTTATCAGGGAAGCAAGAAATAGGAAGGGAATTGCACGGGTAGAAAGTGGGAGAAAAAAACTGTTAGAATAGAAGTGACTGTTGCATCTCTGCTATTTCCACAGTAAAACGGTGCGATCTAGTTGCTAGTCTAGTAGCATGCTTAATTTCATGCAGTCAAGGCACTAGGGAAAAAAACCTCATCAGAACAGTTGCCATAAAAATATTTGAAGACGCCACGTCATGTTGGTGACAAAGTGACTGAAGTCGAAATGCCAGGTCCTTAGATTGACATCCAAACATCCTGAAATGTTCGTACTGGAACTTCCAGCGCATATGCCAAGCAGTACAGCATGCCGTTTTCAAATTTCTGGCGGAGTGAATTGCGTCATCACACTCGTTTTCTCACAGTCGGTGCCCAACTGACCCTACTTTATTATGCAGTCGTCAAAATCCACATAAAAAACAACGCGCATGCGCAAAACAAAAAATATATAAAATGGTGACAGTTTATCCATTGCACGCTGTATATGGACGTTAGCAAGAGAGATAGCCCAAGATTCGATCTACAAATAGAGGACGCCAGTATCAAACAGATACAGAATTTTATCATGGAAGATCGTTATGGCTGATAGCGGGAAATGGAGGCATAGAATGCGGAAGGCGCAATGGAATAGCGAAATATACCTTACAAACACAACAGAAATTATTATGAAACAGGAAAAGTTCATTGGAAACAAAGAAAAGAGTACTGAACCGCCAGATCTGATCCTTCTATATATCAGTGAATGCTGGGAAATTTCTTCACATATGAAACGGAGACTTGAAGCAAGAGAGATATGGTTCTATAGAAAGATACTGAGAACACAATAGACGAAGCGTATGAACATCGAGGTATTTATAGGCTAAATATATACAAAAAAAAAACACTTGTACTTAAAATCAGAAACAAAAATGTCGAAATCTCTAGAAGACATAAAAAAGAAAGAGAGCTTAGAAAACATGACACTCACAGGATATATTGATTGCAAGAGAGGCAGAAGGAAGCAGCGAACAATCTATTATGATGGCAGGGAGCGAGACGTATAGTAAGTAGGGAAACATTGCTTTGAGCTATAAAGGATTAGAAGTTGTGGAGAGCCGTGATTGCTCACGTCTTGAAGGGATACTGAACGTAAAAGAAGAAGAAAGCTTCCTTGCAGCATATATGAATCTATAATAAATAGTAACAATCCGTTGCATACATTAACACTACTACAATTTAAAACAGGTATGGCCAACAGTGCTGACGTCCTCCATATGACGATAAAATACATCCGGTAGCAAGGCCCCTGATCGGGAGGTGTTGAGGATGGTGGAACCATCTCTTTATTGTCTTTGTTCTTTGTCTACCACGACCCGGTGTAGTAGCACATGTTAGAGTCCGAACTATGGGAAAATAGTTAACCCTCAAACTGGGATCAAAACACTATGAAAATATAGAAATAGATTTTTATAGTAAAAAAAAAAAAAAGCAATAAATTTTTAGGAAAAATATTGTCAGCAATACATTTTTGAAAAGAAAAAAAATTATTACCAGTAATACATTTCCCTCTCGACAAAAACGCGTGAACGAAACCTGATCTACAAATTGATTTCTTACAAAAAAAATCATATCAAATAATTAAATATTCCATTGAGGTTGATATGCCTTAAAAATCAATAAATAAACCAAACCAAACTAAACCAAAGAGCGCTGAATATGCATTTCAAATTCAGCCAAAAATTATACCCAAATAAAGAAGCATTACTTTTTACGCAGTTTTTCAAGAGAATACAAGCACAAGAATTGAACTTCAAAAACTTCTAAGATATTTTTAGCATTACGGAAATTGTGACGCTGAAAACTTCTGCATCCTCTTAATACATAAACATAGAAGTATATATATATATATATATATATATATATATATATATATATATATATATATATATATATATGAAGACAGTGAGACAGAGAGGGAGAGAGAGGAAGAGGGAGCGATGTACATGTTCACACGTAAACTCAGACAAATGAGCGTATTAATGTATGTTCCACGCTAAAATCATATTCCATTCCGTGTCTGAGAGCACTCGATGGCCGATGTTACAGTTCATTCAGAGAGAAAGCCTTATATCTCTGGGGCAAATTTAAACGAACGAATGCTCAAAAATATTTCAAAATTCTAAATGAAGATCAGCAAGAAACTTGCAAAAAATGTAGCAAAATAGCGAAAAGTTTGCTCGAAGAAATGTTATATATATATATATATATATATATAACATTTATAAACAGTATGCAGACACGTCTACCCTTTTAGACTTCTATACGCAGATATAAGAATATGTATATATAAATTGGTAAAGTAACTTGGACATTGAAAGGTTAATCTTCTTAAAAATTGAATCCTTATAGAAATTTTTAAATATATATATATATATATATATACTATCTCTGTACACACACACACACACACACACATATATATATATATATATATATATATATATATATATATATATAGATATATACACAGTGAGAGTGTGAATTATATATATATATATATATATATATATATATATATATATATATATATATATATATATATATGTAGCGTGAGAGTGTGCATGTATATATGCATTCCATATATCCGGTGTTTCAACGAGATATGCCCATTCTCTTCCAATCTCCAAAGCACGGTTGAATCTGGTCAGAATATAGATGAGTGCCTGCTTAGTTATTGGTTATTATAAGCTTGAATGTGCACCTGGTATAATCTATAGGCGCTCAGAATGAACAATCGGAGAGCCGAGTTCGAAATCCAACCCATATCGTTTTTTGAAATATTTATATACATTTTAAATAATATATTCTCTATTGTTTGTTATACACACACACACACACATATATATAAATTTTATTTAGGCAGCAAGAATTCTCTCAAATATGTATTGTTAAATATAAAACCGTACTGACAAACCAATCCTTAAAATCGAATGGAGTACCATTCGAAAATACTCGGAAAAATGATATAGTATAAATGTTAATATGAATTATGGCAAATTTATTTATATATAAATATATATATATATATATATATATATATATATATATATATATATATATGTGTGTGTGTGTGTGTGTGTGTGTGTGGGTGTGTGTGGGTGTGTGTGTGGGGGGGCACAGAATAACTATGTCATATACACTTCGGCTATTGTGGTGAATGTCATTTTATTTAATGAGACCTGATTATTTTGTATAATAAGTTTTAGGATTTTGAGTCTTTGCTTGGTTTGGTTGCTTTAAAGTATTTTGGTATTATCTAGTAATATTTATCTTGCGTGATTCTCTGGTCGATATGTGCATGAATTGCACTGAGTTTTGACAGGTGACAAGTCAACCTACGCGAGAGGTGCATCTTTACTCGCTTTAAGAATTTAATGCTGTTTTGTGGCCATTAATATTGAATATGCAATCTCCTAGAGAATATAAGAATTTTTTTCTAAATTTCATCAAGTTTAATTTTATATTATTGTTAATCGGCATATAGACAGGCAGACAGACAGAAACACAGACACACACACACACACAATCAACACACACACACACACACACACACACACATATATATATATATATATATATATATATATATATATATATATATATATATATACATGTATATGTATATATTACTGAGTACAGACTATCCTTAAAAAATCTATCCGGTTATAATTTATTTCATTAATATACAAATATACAAGATCCTTTTTTTGTTCTTTTTTTTTTTCCTTATATTTTCGTCTGGTTAAATTGGCTGCATTTATTAAAAATCTTCGGTCTGAAGAGATGAATATTTGTATATTCACGAAATAAATTATAACTGAATGTATTTTTAAGGATCGTCTGTATTCATTCTTATATTGCACTGTTACTTACATTGAAATCTCTTTGGACATTGAAATCTCTTTGAGATTAATGTCCTCCTTGGAATTATCCCTACTAATTATCAATTGATATCACACACACACACACACACACATATATATATATATATATATATATATATATATACAGAATGTGTAACAGCAAAATTGTCCAAGCCGTATAACAGCATAATTATCCATCCTACAAAATGTTTCATATCGAAAATAACACGAAACTAATCGACTTTCTTTTTATGGCCTTTTCAGAGAAGACGTGTAGCCATCTTGACACCATTTGTCGTAAGAATCACTAAAAAACCCTTGAGTTATTCAGCTTGAAAAAGAACAGGTAAAATCGTTTTGTGTCAGAACCACTATCATCCCAAACGAGCAATGGTGAGAGGAAAACGATGATTCAGGCCTTTAGTAATGGTAATGTGGATATAAAAACCAATACTTCTTTTATTAAAATGTAATAGATATTATATATTTATACATACATGAATTATTCACACAAAAACAAAAGCAAAGGTTAATGATTTAATTGGCGAGAAATCCATCATCGCAAACAATTCAAATAATATACAAAAACCTCCGAATCCGTTATGAATGAATTGATCCTTGTTTCCATAAATTTCTGCCGTATTAGTTCTTATTTTTACTACAAGCTTTCGTCTGTTCTTACAGACATCTTCAGGTATAGAATAGATGTTGTTCTTGTTTTTTCTCTTAGTAATAAGTAACTCATTTTCAATAGCATTTTCGGATACAACAATACATATATTTTCGTTGTCCTCTTATTACTGATTTATTCTTATTAATTTATGGAAACAAGGATCAATTCATTCATAACAGATTCGGAGGTTTTTGTATATTATTTGAATTGTTTGCGATGATGGATTTCTCGCCACTTAAATCATTAACCTTGCTTTTTGTTTTTGTGTGAATAATTCATGAATTTGTAAATTGATTGCACGTTTATCGTAATTTATACATACATATATATATATATATATATATATATATATATATATATATATATATATATATATATATATATGTGTGTGTGTGTGTGTGTGTATTTGGGTGTGGGTGTGTGGGTGTATATATATATATATATAGAGAGAGAGAGAGACAGGCAGACAGAGACACTGACAGAGAGAGTCAAATTAGATCCATACTTAAAATCGTTTGTAAAATCATTTAAAGTATAGAACGTTTTGTACAATTTTACGTGCGATTTTAAGTGTCGGTCAACATCTGATGCTGTTGTGGCTCTATCTTCTCTATTGATTAGGGTTATTACAAAAACCAAAAAAAAACAAGGTAAGTCGTATTTATTGCAATATTTAATCATTTTGCAAATATTAAATATATAGATATATAGAGGTATATAAATATGACAAAGTAAAAAATTTAATTATTTCTAATCAAATAAGAATTGATTAAAAAAAAAAATTAAATCTAAAATTCCCAGCATCCCTCGTTCGTGCTCATGTGGAATCACACCAACATAACAAATTTAGTCCTTTTTCTCATTTTCGTACATTTTTCCCTTAACATTGTTATATATATATATATATATATATATATATATATATATATATATATATATATATATATATATATATATATATATATATATATATATATATATCATATATGCATGCTTAAAAATCACCATTAGTGAGTTCGATCCTCACTGGGTGCTTGTGCCACTTCTAAGCTGAGCTTTGAAAATCATCATATCTCTTTCGGTTCATGACTGACCAGGCTGAGGATTTTTTTTTTTTTTGCGGTAGACTGGTTACCAACCAAGGTTATAGGACCCAATCTGTTCTACTATTCAACCCATACATTTACCGAGAGTATTTGTGTGTAAGTAAATTCAAACGACCACGACTAGATTTCGAACTTAGATCTTCGATTTCTCCGATATCCATTACGCACATCCACTACTAATGTTACTAAAATAATATTCTTAAATATAATGCTATTTCTGTTATTAAAATAATAATGATCGTTACTACTACTACTACTAATAATAATAATAATAACAATAATAATAATAGTTCAACCCTTCATTGAATATACCCTCTATTCCAGTTTCGCTCCACCTTTTAGCGTGTACTCTGACCCACCGTTCGCCTTTCTTTCAAAAGTTTTTAAAAATCTCTGTTGATAACTTTCTTATTCAACTAATGAAGTAGTTTGTTAACCCACAATTTTCAATGCCCTCTAATTGGCTGGCTATCCATCCAACTTTCACCTTTTCTTATGATAATAATAATAATAATAATAATAATAATAATAATAATAATAGATTTCTAAAGTCAGTCCGACAAATCACGATGGCCAGCTTACCAGACTTACAATGGTTCGCACTCAAATCGCAACCCGTTTTTTAAACGATGCCGTGTAGGGACACAGGTCAAATTTTGCTTGTTTGCCTTGATGTTATGTAAGACTCAAAAGTGGAATAAACTGCAAGCTTGTCCTTTTTCTTCTTTTTCTTTATTAAAATAGTAACGAGAAAATTTTACGGAACGTGTGTGTACGTACGTATGTGTGTGTGTGTGTGTGTGTGTGTGTGTGTGTGTGTGTGTGTGTGTGTGTGTGTGTGTGTGTGTGCATATTTCGAGTTGTCTGCACTCACACATGTCTATCGTAGGTGCATTTATACACGAATCGGTTTCCGTCAGCGCATGTGTATGCTATTTGTTCGTACATCTGCACATGTGCATTTTGAAGTAATTTCACGCACATCTAGCTTCGACCGAAATGTTTGCCTCGAACTGACAAGGTTGACAACGGACGCAACAGCTAAATTGTTATTACTATTTGTGGGCATAAGCTAACGTTAGTAGAGTCAGTTTCTTATATACGCATCTATTGACTACTATAGTGACGTGCCAAAGACATTGTACCACTATGTGCGTTGTCAATTAGGACGTTGGCTGTTACGTCTCTCCCCAACTTCCTGACGTTTTAACTCATAGCTTGTCTTTTAACTATCTCATCTATTCGATATGGCTCCATTTTCAAAAATTTAAATGCAATGTCAATTGCTATCTTTTGTCTTCTTATTTCCCATTCTTTTATTATTCTTATTATTCCATCCCCTTAATACGTCTTAGTGGTTTTATTACCTTTAATTGGGTGAAATAAAAAAAAAAGTCCTTAATGGAAGAAGAGTATAATGTCATAGAAATATTACGTTATAATTAATGTGATATGACTAAAAGGGATATTGCCTTGTGCCTATGGCATATGTTTGAGTTTGGCAAGATTACCATCTCCCGCCAAAAAAAAAAAAATATCATCTACTTGTCTCTTCCCATTAAAACGTTATTTGTTTGCTCTTTTATATATGTAGGTATCGTTATTCATATATCTACAACACAGGATTTTTTTTTATAAAATTATAAGTTTTTAACTTACACTTAAATGGTTGTAATCCGTGCGTATGTTTTGTTGCTCTTTTTCGATGTTGTTTTTGTTGTTGCTTTGTTTTGATGATTGCTAAAAGGTTTATCTTTTATCTGTATTACTATCTGTAGAGCAAAAAAGGAGTCGCATTTAAAGGTTATAATCACAAATTTCTGCAATAAGATTACAAATGACACAGTGTATACAGCGTCAGTTTAATAGATGTTGCCGATTACAATGACCAGATTTCTATGCACATTACAGCCTTCATCAATAGAAAAATTCCAACCCACCTCATCTATTCCAGAAATCCATGTATCCATGCATGCATATGGAATTTACTTATCTACAGGGTGTCCCTAAAATCTGGACACATAGGCAAAAATGTATATTTTCAAGAAATTAAACATTTTATTGAATTAGAATATTAACAAATAATACCTTCTTTATGATTTCCCATTATTTGTGATGCAAAGGTTGATGCTTTTTGCAAGATTCAAGTGGACTCGATGCAATAACTCCACATTGCCGACAATTTTAGCATATTCACTCTTTCCGTGTTCAATCAAGTGTGTTGCATCTGTGATTTTCATTGAGTACACCTTATCCATTAGGATAACCCAGAAAAAGAAGTCAGTTCTTTCTTCTTTCAACAAAACCATGTTTAATCTATGGACGTAAAAACCCATGAATATAGCATACCTTAAAACTATATTTTTTCATATATATATTAGGTTGGTGCAAAAATAATGACGTAAGAATGTCGTTTTTGACGTTAAAAATACGTCAAAAAACATTATTACATTATTTTTGCACCAACCTTATATATATATATATATATATATATATATATATATATATATATATATGTGTGTGTGTGTGTGTGTGTGTGTGTGTGTGTGTGTGTAGTTTTTTTTATTTGTTATAGCATGAGCATGTTATAATATCACTAGAAAAATTTGCTTCAATACTTCTGGTGTCTTGTCAAGTGATTGTGTTGTGGCAATCAACACGATCACTAGACAAAACACCAGAAGTGTTGAAACAAAATGGCTATTTTTGTAGTGATGTTATGACATACTCATGTTACAATTTTTAAATAAATATTATTCACTCTACTTTGTATTGAGCACTTTTTAAAAATAGTGGTTTTGGTTATCGGAAATTTATTCCATCAATACCAACCCTGTATTCTGTTATATATATGTATGTGTGTGTGTGAAGGTTGTTTCTATAACTTGGACTGATTTCAAATGTGAATTAAGTTAAGCGTCCAATGATTTTTTTTCTTTTTCTTTCAGATTTGGCGAAAATTTAGGCGATATTATTTTTTACACATAATTCCCATGACTTTAATAACATGATCCAATAGAGAAATAAATAAATTTTCACCAATAACATTGATTTATTTACGGCTGACTTTGATCCGTCTTAATGAAACACCCTTATATATAATACTTAAAGAAACACACTTTATATATATATATTACATTCACTTACGTGCTAATATCCTTGGGAAAGATATTAATCCTCTTCTTCTCCCTCCAACTACGGGTAATTAGCAGAACAAACTGGGTTCTGTAGCCTTGGATTGCAAGTGGTCTAGGAGAAGGACAACTCTGAATCCAAAACCTGCGGAGGGTCGTTTGGGGACCTTGTGGCACGTATTGCACCAGGTCTCTGTATTCGGCCCTTCAAAAAGTGTGGTTGGTTCTGCACAAAGCTTTCATCCTTATCATCAAATCATATGTGCTGGTGTCTGGGTTGTCGGTTCCTAGGAACTGAGCTGCTTGACCCTCATATTTTGAATACGACGGGAGAGTGCACCAGATAGATAGATAGATAGATAGATAGATAGATAGATAGATAGATAGATAGATACGTGTTTGATAAAAATATAATATTATGGCATGCTATATTTATGGGTAATATTGTTCAATATTTGAGATAGAACGAATGTAAATATAAAAGTTGACATCGAGATCAACACCAAGCCACTTGGTGTTGACGTCTTTTTTTCTGTTGAAATTGCTAGATATAACGCTATATTCTAAGATCTAGGCTCTTTTGGCATTATGCTTTCCTGTCAACGACGATCTTCAAATATTTAAATGCATTGCCAGTCGCCATCTTCTTTCTTTTGGGATTCCTGTTCTTTCATTGCCCTTTCGTCTCAGTAACATTTTCTCATTTTCTTTCACTTTCTGTTGCCAACTTCACTTCTTAATTATTATTATTGTTCCCAGATCCACCCTGACCCGGGGTGTTAGCGCCTGTTAGGGTCCCAGCTATGGGCAAATAGGGAACTCCCAAAGAAAATATTATGAGGTATAAAAATACATTTTTCTTATAGTAAAAATTCCAGCAGTACATTTTTATATAAAAAGGACCAACAATACATATTTATAGCAAAATGACCAACAATGGATTTTTAAGCAAAATAACCAGCAATACATTTTATCTGTAGTTGAAAGTATTCAATTGCGTCTTAAAATATATTAAAATTAAAATTGTTTTCATATTATTTAGATTAAGGCATTAAATAACCCATGGAGGTGTTGATATGCAGCAAAACAAAACTAACAAACCAACCAACATATGAGATGCGTAGAATAACTTATGTAGCAAAACATTTTTAATTCTTGTATTCTTTTCTTTAATTCTGCTGTTAGGTGTATAGCAAGGTATATGGAAATCATTTTAAATTTTATCTGTAATTGAAAATATACAATTGTGTTCAAAATATATTTAGTTGAAACCATAAAATTGAGCGCAGATTATTTAGATTTTAGGATTTAAAAAACCCATACGCTAAATAAAACCAAACAACCAACATGAAAGATCTCTTTCATGGCATTAATCCATATAATATCCGACAATTTCTTAAATCAAACTATATTCAAAAAATATAACTTCAAAACCTACAACAGCAAACACAGATATCACTGCCTCTTGTAATTATGTCCACACAAACCTGTATTATGCATAAAAGCTGAGTATCGTCTACCATGTCTTCACTTGTGAAAGCAGAATAACATATATCATATTTTTATTACTTCAAAGCTCCCAAGAAAATTAAATTTCAGCATTAAATGACCCATAAGAAGTTGTTATGCCGTTAAACCAACAAATCAATCAGTGACCACTTCGTGGCTTTATCGTTTGCATAGTGTTTAAATTATTAAAAAAAATTCTGTTGTTCACCAAATACAAGGCCCAAGAACAACTCAAGTAGAGGATTACTTGTCAGGCGGTAAAAGGAGGAGTAAGAGTTACATATTATGAGGATATGCAGGATAGAAAAAGTTAACACTAGACTTGAATATGTTAAGATTATTTTTTTAATCAGTTCACCCAAACAAGGTGATGATGTCACTAAGACGCAAGGGGCTACTGGGAGTGAAAGAGAATGAGATCCCTTTCGACAGAACCGAAAACCGAATCCTATACAGGAAACAAGAGATAAACATCTATTCCTGTTTGAAAGATCGGAGAGGGGTGGGAACCGAGTGATCGGGAAAGCATCCTTTCGGAAGTCTGTTCCAAAACGAAACATCTTTGGGTGGAAATTCTTCCTTACGAATGGAATACGAAAGGAATGGGGACGAGCCGATTCTGTTTACGTGGCATATCTGTGAGAGTTTGAATTTGTGGAACTGCTAAGGAACGTAGCAGGCATGAACATTTGCCATTACGATTATTATTGTGATGTTATTTCACGGAAGATTAAGTGACCTATAGCTTTCGAAATACACCAGCATTATCCTTAGTATTTTTAGTCAAATTGATTTAAGAAATCCTTCTGGATAGTGTGGATTAGGCACCTCGGCGTGGTATGATAGCTAGAAAGCTTGTCTCCCAAGAACAATTACGACTGAGTAGTGAGTTCGATCCTTACTAGATGCCCTATACTTTCGGCCTTGTACCGCATTTAAGCTACGCTTAAAGAATCACCTTCTGGGATAGCGTGGATTATTAACGGGATTTCTAGTTCTCCCGATATCTTAGCAATGTCCAAGTCGGATTTCTTTGTATTATATTCAATGCATTTTTATGCAGTTGTAATGCCCCTATGTGGAGATACGGTATAGTAATATATATATCAGCTCGGATTACGGAATCGGAAACTGGGTTCGAATTCCACTCTAGTCCGTTTCATTCATTTACGTGCAAATAACCTTTGTAAAGGCATGAATCCATCTCTTCTCCTTCTCAGGTACGGGGTGAATAGCAAAACAAACTGAGTCCTATAGCTTTGCGCGGCAATCAGTCTAGAACATCAACTGAATTCAAAACCTCCAATCTCGATCCACTGCTGACGTCCTAACTCACACAGAATTAGTGAGGCTCTTGAGGACACACATACCACAAGAACCAAAGCACTAGATACCTCGAAGGCCTTCGACCAGGTGTAGCACAAAGGTTTGCTACAGAAGCTCTCCAGCTATGGAATCACTGGAAGGTTTTTTTTTTTCTGTTATAAAATCCTTCCTAACAGGTAGATCCCTGCAGGGAGTTATTAATGGCCTGTCCTCCCAGGCCATGGCGGTCAACGCAGGCGTCCCCCAGGGGTCAATTCCCGGATCAAACGTCTTTCTGATTTACATAATTGATCTACCTAAGAATATATGTTGATCATTTGTAAACGTCTATGCCGATGATACGACGATATACGGGTGCACCTCTAAAAATCTTGATGATCAAAAATTGGCAGCTGACATTTCTTCCGATCTAAAACTAACTTTTCAGTGGGGGAGGGGACTGTACCACCAGTCACGATAACCTGATATCCCCTCGAAGAGACACTGTCTTGAGAGGGTGTTGGGACTCAAAAAACATTCGACCTGAAGTGAAATTCCTATATACGATCCATCGCTTAAGATGCAGATAAATGATCGGCACCCTGTACAGCTTCAGGCTTATGCTCATCCTCCACTTTTATAAGAGCCATATCAGGCCGAAAATGGAGTACTGTTGATCTATTTGGGCAAGAGCTGTTCAGCTGTTCCAGTCTTGATAGAGTTCAAAAGCGTTCCGAGTCCTTGTGGGAGAAGCATTATTTTCTACACTCCAATCTCTCTCTCTCTCTCTCTCTCTCTCTCTCTCTCTCACACACACACACACACACACACACAGGCGGGTTGTGGCGAGTCTCTCACTGCTCTATCGCTACTACCATGGAAAATAGCTCGAACGAACTGCATCTCTTGGTTCCACCAAGGTCTAACCTTCACGGCTAAGACCCGCCATGACACTTACATTGTAGCAAACCACCTACATTCCCTCCGTATCCCATCGGCGCCCAAACAGCTTCTTCCCATGAAACACTGCCCTATGGAATAGTCTCTCAATGTTTTCCTCGATCACTACAGTCTTAACCTGTTCAAGTTAACCGTTATCTCCCCCTCATATCCATATAAACTACCCGCTAACGTAACCCTCTACTTTGAGAATACCCCGGGATTATGTACATGGTGAACCTTACTTTATAAAAAAAAAAAATAATCATGTACTCTCAATAGCAATTTGGGTTATTATAATAATGCTCTCAATCGGGCCTAGGTTTATTATTCAGATCAAATATTATTTATTAATATACTGAGATCAAATATTGCTTATCATTATGCTCAGATCAAATATTGATTGTTATTCAATTATTATGATCCAAGCTTTTGACTTTCTCAGTTCAGCATCAGATTTGGCAGAATGAAAAGGTGAAATTTCTAGAACTACTGACTGTTGTGACGTGGTCCAAGTAGCGTTGTGACATAGGCAAGGTGTGACGTGTGTGTGTGTGTGTGTGTGTGTGTGTGTGTGTGTGTGTGTGTGTGTGTGTGTGTGGATGCGAGCTCTTAAACGTTTCACTTAAGAAAGTCGAAATGAACTTCGGACAATTTGTGACGAAATTTTCCCTTATCTAAGAAAGATGATTCGTTTGGAAAAGTCGATCAGTAAAAGTAAAGGACACAAAATATCTGTTGTCATTAATAATATTTGACTTAAACAACATTTGTTGTCTAAACACACTAATATATATATATATATATATATATATATATATATATATAGTATTTATTCAAAATTATAACATAAATATATCATCACTACAAAATAACCATTTTGTTTCAACGTTTCTGGTGTCTTAGTAAGTGATGATTTGGACTGCGAAATAAAGATTTTTTTTAATTCAAAACCAAATCAAACTCCCTCAATGCATAACCCATGGACTCTGAATTTATTAGGGTTATCTTGGGAGGAATGTGTGTATGTATGTCGGTATATTTGTTTTCTACATCTGTCTATATCATTTATTTCTCACGGTCTCCCTTTTATTATATATATATATATATATATATACTAGCAGTAGAGCCCGGCGTTGCCCAGGGATGTAACAGTAAGAGATAGATCAAGTATCGACCATCATAAAGTCTGAAAAATAAAATTGGCAAAAATTATTGTTTAAGGTTGACGGACACGCATGTCTTAATTAGTTTTTTTTTTTTTTTTTTTTAAGAATTGGTCAAACCCAAACTGAAAGAAAAACATTGTTTTCAATCGTTATGAGTCTACCGATTGAATAGAATTTTATTATAAACAATTGTCTTGTAAATGGAATTTTTAAAGCATTCTGAATGTAAAATAAAGAAAAAAGTGTGTAAGACAATAAGAAACACTACCTGCCAAAAAAAAAAAAGTTTTGTTGAAATCGGTTGAAAAATGTAGGAAATCCGATCCAATATATAAACGAACATACACACACAACCTGGGTTTTATAATAAGTATGATATATATATATATATATATATATAACTCAGTGGTGTCTGTGTGTGTGTGTGTGTGTGTGTGTGTGTGTGTGTGTGTGTGTGTGTGTGTGTGTGTGTGTGTGTGTGTGTGAACAAGTGACATTTTTGTTTTCTGATTTTTAGTTTCGCGGATATTGATTGTCAATGAGTTTGCTGGTAAAAAATTTCCTAACATCACAAGATTATATATATATATATATATATATATATATATATATATATATATATATATATATATATATAATTACATAAATATCATTTATATTCTATTTTCAACAATTTAACAAAACGAAATTTCCCCCTGCAATGAACGGTCGGGAAAGAAAAGCGATCGCTACAGAAAACTATTTGACTTTTAACGTATTCTCTTTTTAAAACACACACACAGGCACACACACAGAGTCACACACACACACACACATACATACATACAAATACATACACAAATTAATTAATAAGAAAATAAAAAGGACTCTTAGATACGTCGTTGCAGTAGAGTAAATAGTTTTGGTTGGGCTGAATCATGGAGATTTATTTTCATGTTTGCGTAAAAGCTAAAAATAAAAAGATTTGTTCCTCTAGTGTAGGATGACTAAAATTGCACGATTGGCAATATAGTTGTAAACAATACACCAACAAATATTAGGTTGATGCAAATCTTTTAAGCATTTTATTACCCATTTTTTCCCGATAAATTCCTACCTTCATTATTCAATCATCAATATATTTTCCTTGCTTTTCTCAAATTTTGGGCCATTGTTCAGATAAATAGCGTTTTATAATCTATGGAGACTGTGGATTCTTCGAGTATTTCTTTTTTATGTATATTTATGTTAAACTTGCTAATTCTACCAACCAGACACGAAGAAGAAAAAAAAGTTCTAGTGCAAAAGTGATAGGATTTTAAAATAAGCTTTACGTAGAAAAAATTACTATCCAGCTTCCATAATGGTCTTTTGCATCACATCTACAAAATTCTTATTTTCTATCTATTGTTGGTTATTTGGTCTCCTCATCTATCTATCTATCTATCTATCTATCTATCTATCTATCTATCTATCTATCTATCTATCTAATTCTGTTGTTATCTATCTCAGTTTGTTCATTATATATTTATTAATCTCAGTTTGTTCATTAGCTATCTAAATATTGATCTATCTTTTGTTTCGTTCATATCTATCAATTATTTTGTTCATATCTATCTATCTATCTATCTATCTATCTATCTATCTATCTCATTTTATTCATTATCTATCTCAGCTTGTTATATATCTACCAGTCTAAATATTGCTCAATCTATTATTTTGTTCATATCTATCAATCTTTCTATTTCCCTATCTATCTATCTATCTATCTATCTATCTATCTATCTATCTATCTATCTATTATTACATTGTTCATATCTATCTATCTATCTATCAATTTATTTGTTTTTTTCTCTGTCTCTCTCTCAATCTATCTCAGTTTGTTCATTTTCTATCTATCTATCTATCTATCTATCTATCTATCTATCTATCTATATATATATATATATATATATATATATATATATATATTAAAACTCAAATATGGACTTGAATCCGCCAGAATGATAAGATAAAAGACAAATCGGAAACTTCTATCAACATGTTTGACTTGTTTTAAAGTTCGATCTGGAGAAAAAGAAGAAAGAAATTTTTCTTCAACAAGTCGAATGTACGTGAAACATTATTAACCAATGGAAATCAAACAACACAAAAATAAAAATAACAGAATTTCTTTCTTTTTTTTCCATATTTCATTCTCTGATGAAGCTTGAATAAATGTGAAACATGTTATATTGATAACCGTTTCTTTTTCTTATCTATCTATCTATCTATCTATCTATCTATCTATCTATCTATCTATGTTCATATTTATCCTTCTTATGAGTTAAAATCCTTTTACTGAATGTTCTTGCAAATCAAGCAGATAAAATGGCGTCTGGGAAATGGTGGACACCATTGCGATCTCGCGGGAATGTTTCCATCGGTCTTTATTACATAATTAGAGGAAGTTCCCGGATGAATTGGATGTCAATTGATAAAGTTAGTCGTTAACAGGAGTAGGAAAGGCAAAAGCGAGTTGGAATAAAAGAGTATGAAGCCGATAAAAGTGGTTTGGGTGATAAAAGAGAAAACACAATGATTATGCCACAAAACGATAAACACGCATGCACACACATTATAGCTACATTCTTTATATCTATACATACATATATAGATTTTTTCCTAATACGTATATATAATCATGTAAATATGCAAATATTTAGATAAAGTTTTTTAAACGAAACTATTTGCTTATTTTATGTGAAATACTTTAGCGCGGTATCTTTTAATGTTCAGTCCAATTGATCAAGATTTGTTATATGCTATCGAACTGCTATTGTCTTTTATTAAACAGATAATATCCTGTATTTTTCTTATAATTACTTAACTCTCTATATTCGATATTACACACTGATTTAAAAAAATCCAATTCACTCTAAGCAAGGCAGTAAAGCCACTAAGATACACGAGGCGACTGGGTGTGGGTGTATTAGGAAACAAAAAAATTACTAAGGAACGAGAACAATAGAAGAGTAATCAGGAAGAAAGTAGATATCGATTGACATTGCATTTAAATTTTTGAAGATTGAAGTTGACTGATTATTTTGTAACTATTCGCAGTTTTTGACTCAGCACCATCAACAATAACAGCAACATTACCACCACAAACAATAGCATTTCCAACGATTACATCACTACCAACACTAACACTGGTAACAACAACTACACTAAAAGCATCAACAACAAAAATAACACTAACAGCAACTAGACGAACAATAAACGTTTCGCTAACAACACTACCAACAACAAATTCTTCACTTACAAACAAAAATTGCACTACCAGAAATAATATTTCCAACAACAACAACTACTGCACCAGAAACAACAACACCAAGCACAATACCAACACCACCAACAGAATTACCATTACTAATAACAAGAACATTATCACTAGTAACGCAACCACCACACTACCATCACCATCACCACCCGAATACCACCACAGGCAACACTAGCATCACCGCCAACGTCACAACTTTAGAACTTTTTTTTTTCTTTCTGTTTTCAAGGAATTCGTTTTATGCCAAATAAATAAAAAGGAACGAACGTTTTCACTCATTTGGAGCCACAGCAGGTGAGAGAAAAATCTTGGAAGGTAGGGATAGAGATGGAGAGGTTTTCGGCGGGTGGGCCGGATTTTGAACACATATACTGAAGTAAACGCACAGATATGCACACACACACACACACACACACACACACACACACACACACACACACACACACACACACACACACAAAGAATACGTGTGTACACATATACCGAGACGCAAAACAACACTTGGGCAAACGTCTTCTTTTTTCTTACACACACAGATATTCCTAAGCTGATATATTCCAAAACATACAAGCATGTAATTTCAATTTAGTTTGCACACATGCGCACACGAAATTAAAAAATACACACACACATATATATATATATATATATATATATATATATATATATATATATATATATATGAACAATTTAAAAAATGCAAAAAGAAAAGCAGAACGACCTTCATATAAAGAGGCACGGTTTCACTTCCGTGTTAAATATCTTATTTAGTTTCATACACCTGCGGCCATGGTTTTATGAATACAGTAACACATACAATTACACATGTAATTACGTCCTGGCACGATTAGACACACGCATTAACAAAAGATCCACGCGATAAGAGTGTTTGCTGGTTTGGTTCAAGGAGCAGAGAAATGGGGAAAATCGGAAACCTTTCGTCTCAAATCCTACATTTCATTTAGTCTCGTTCCCAGTACTTAAAGAACTTGTTTTCAAATGGAGACTTTAAAAATATTCGACACGGTTTTTATAAATGGTGAAAATTGGTTTCCTTCTTGTAATATAAATAATGACACTAATGGAGATTAAAAAAAAATATCCGGGTAGAAATATTTAAAACTGCTTGGATCCAAAGGAATTACACGAGAGTTGACAACTAAGGCTATTCTTATCTCATACATCTGCTCTTCTCACACTTTTCCTGTATCTTCTCTTTCTCTTCCTTATGAATTCCAATCTTCACTGTCTGTCCATATTTTTATATCTAAATGTTACACAAATATTAGTTTCGCACGCAATAGTAGTAAGAACTGAACTTTATATCCCCTCTGTTTTCGCGCTATTGTGTCATAAGTAATTTAAAGGTATTGCGATTTTTACAGGTTTTTATCGTAACTAGAATACAATTGTTCGCTTGTCTTATCATATCTAACAAACCTGTGTCTATCGTTCTCATTTCTTCATCCTCCTCTTTCTTCTCCCTCTCATCTCTTTCCCTTACTAAACTCTCTCTGTCTCTCTCTGTCTCTCTCTGTCTCAAACACACACACAATAATAATAATCATCATAATCGCAACTAGAATACATTTTTTCACTTCATTGTCATATATCTAACAAACCTGTG
This sequence comes from Acanthosepion pharaonis, assembly GCA_903632075.3. Classification (NCBI taxonomy): domain Eukaryota; kingdom Metazoa; phylum Mollusca; class Cephalopoda; order Sepiida; family Sepiidae; genus Acanthosepion; species Acanthosepion pharaonis. The sequence goes on along the minus strand of CAHIKZ030000513.1, from coordinate 1,670,142 downwards.
TTTATCGTCTCATTTCTCCTCTTTCTCCCCTCTTTCGCTTTCTAAACTGTCTCTCTCTTTCACACACGCACACACACACACGCTCACACACACACACGCTCACACACACACACATATATAAACTATTAATAATTAAGATTATAATAAAAACGTTGAAATCGCTACACAAAAGCTGAATTTTAGTGGAATATTATTTCATCTGTTCTTTCTCTCATTATATATATATATATATATATATATATATATATATAAACATAGAGAGCCAGACAAACCTACCAAGAGCCGGATTTCCCTGACGATTCGCTTAGGTGAAACCTTGGTAGGTTTGTTTGGCTCTCTAGGTTTAACTAGGACTGCTCTACTCATTGTATTGAGCACTTTATTTAGTTATTTTGGGTACTCGCATCGCGGTTTTTTTCTTTAGGCCTTGAACTCGTCTGTTGGGCGATTATTGTCGGTTAACGTACATGTTCTTGGTTCTTTTTTTTTATACCTTTTTCCCCCTTTGGTATTGGTTTGTTTATTTGCAAATCAACACAACGAAGGGTTACCGAGCGAGTATAGTTTCTTATACTTATAAGATTTCTATAATAATATATATATATATATATATATATATATATATATATATATATATATATATATATATATATATATATATATATATATATATATAACCCAGCTGTAACGCATGCCGGATCAAACGATGATTTTTCCTACAAAGCGGGTGCAGGTTCGATTTGCTATTTTTTATTATGATTTTAGAATTTGCTGGTCGATAGTTTTAATACCCACTGTTTAAAGTAAACATAAAAAGGGGGAGTCTATTTCAAATATACGAGTATCCACAATTATAACGCTTGAAGTAATTAAAATATTGGACTAAAATACATTAATTTTTTTAGAAATATCTATCTATCTATCTATCTATCTATCTGAATATGTGTGTGTGCGTGTGTGCATGTATATGCGTGTGTGTGCGAGTCTTTGTGTGCCTTTGTGTGTGTGAGAGAGAAAGGAAACTTTTGGCTATATCAAGCTGAAACGGACGTCATCGTTTGATCATCGAGCATGGTCCGTACCTTGATGTATGACCGCTCGAGAATATCAAGTGCTGTAAGTCTGGATATGCGGGTGGTGTAATGTATACCGACTCGGAATCGGCTATCATAGTTCGTAAAAAGGCATGATGACCTAAACGTTTTAATCCAGCCGGGTATAGTTAGGACCCATTTCTCCACATGAATGTGGAGATAGCCTACGTCAAACAAACGACCTTCCCAAGCTGAGAATAAGTATGTGTGTGTATGTGCGTGTGCGTGTGCGTGTGCGTGCTATTGAGAGCGTGTATGAATGTGTGTGTGTGTGTATGTGCCTATGTGTATGCTTATGTGCGTTTATTTTAAGTTCCTAAATCTCCACCTTCACACTGTTTTTCACTCTTCTCTCATGATGATTTACCCCTCACTTTTTCTCCACCTCCACACACACACACACACACACACACACACACACACACACACACACAATATTTCTTCTCTAATAGCATTCTTATCTCCTACTTTTTAACCTTCTCACTCTCTTTTTTATCTCGCCTCTTATAGATTTCTTACCTCCCTATTTTCTCCCTTCACACTCTCTTTTTCCTCTGAGGTTTCTTACCTTCCACTTTCCCTCGTGGATGCTCTCTTTCACCTCTCACTTTATAGCATTCTACTTTTCCTCCTTCATACTCTTTTTTTTTCTTTCACTTCCTAATTCTCCCCCCCCCCCCGTTGATGTTATCATATAGGTTTCTCGGTCACAAAGCGTGACTGATTCCAGTTCAGAAGGGCCAGGGATCGAGTAGATACTACACCTTGATCCGATAAGGAAACCATAATGGTCGTACACGCAAAACAAGTATATTAATAGCAAGTATGATGGCTATCATATTGACGAGAAGCACCTTATTTTACTATGGCTCAAAGCTATATGTGTAGAGTTGAACAAATCTGCATAACGATTTTGGAAATTCGTTGCTCTACAGAGAGTTCGATTTTGGTATCCTTACTTGCTCAGAATAACTAAACAAGCGCGCCTTGCATCGACCTTATTTAGGCAAAAGCGGTACTCATCACGCCTGGCGATCTTTCTTCGTTGATACAAGGTCCATTTTGCGTACCAATTAACCCCTTCCCGCCAATTATTTTTGGAAAACGTTTCATATTTCAGACAAAATCAGGGCAGCTTGAAGCACCCGAACGCTGGCTGACAGTACTACCAGAACTGACAATTTGACTCGTTTCATGTTCAGAAGTTCGACGTATAAACACGTCTGTAGCTGGTTTTTAAACGTGTCTGTTCGTCCATTTCGGAAAAAGGAACTTTCGGTAAAAACGAATATACACGTCGGAAAGGGTTAACGGCGTTTTCTGCTACAGGCATTTCTTAGAAAAATTATTCCCTTTGGCCTTCGCTTAAGCAACCCTATATATTCAAATGATCGATACACTATGCTATGTTCACCCACTAAAAGGCCCAGGAGGCACTCGAGGTAGTGAGTTACAATTTATGGGAATATGTGGGGAAGATAACGGTTGACCCTAGACATGATCAGATTAGTGACCGGGGAAGCATCCTCTTGGGGATTGTTTCTACAA
>CAHIKZ030000513.1:1610000-1665000 GCA_903632075.3 Acanthosepion pharaonis | reverse complement strand
GTATGAAGCGTGTGAGGTTTGTTAGTTTTCTGTGTGTGTTTAAATGCTTAAGAGTTTAAATAGCCACAACTCTCTATAAACATATAAAATATTTAGTTAAAGATAAAAAAATAAAAACATCATTGATAATGACTATTAGAATAGTCGTAAACACTCGGATATGCAGAATATTGGGACAATTTTTAGACACTTTATGTCCAGCAAAAAAAAAAATACTTATAGGAACACAAGAAAAATTAAATAAAAAGCCTAATTGCAGTGCCTTGTCAGTCGGCTTTAATGAAACTTGAGCATACATACATACATACATATACATACATACATATATATATATATATATATATATGATGCAATGAGAACGAAAATAATATATAACTTCGAACGTTGACAGCATTAATTCAAAAGAGAGCTTGATACCGATAGTAGAACAATAATTATTTATTATAATGAAAAAATTATAATTTTTCATATAAACAAAAACAATTTACTCACTACAAAGATGCAACTTCGTTTCAGTGCATTTCAATTGCACCATCGAAACGAAGTTGCATCTTTGTAGTGAGTAAACTGTTTTCTCTCTCTCTCTCTCTCTCTCTCTCTATATATATATATATATATATATATATATATATATACAATTGACAGCTGATCTAAAAAATAACCTATAATCCGTATTTACCTAGCGCAAGATATGGATTGTTAATTTTAACGCTCCAAAACGCAACTCTTCTCTTTTAATCGTCTAAGAAAACTTTTTTTTTTGTCTTCTATGAGTATGGCTGATGCTAACCTTCAGGAGAGTGACTCATTGCAACTACACAGCTAACGTTGCTCTTTTGATGATTTGAATCAATTGCTCGATTTTCTGGTGGGGAAGTTTGTTTTCAGTAGTGTGTGAAACAATTTTCCTCGCCAGATTTTCTTACGCATTTAAAAGTATACGATTTGGACGTACTTTTTTACATTCGGAATAATTTTAACTTATTTAATTAAAGTAAGCCTAAGTTCTTTTTTCTTTTTCTTTTCTTTGGATTTGCTGCATTCTTTCATATTTATTGCAAAGAAAACTTGCTTCAAAAATGTGCTTGAAACTTAGATGTTTAATTAATATTTTCATTTAAAGTCTGTTATGATGTTGATTTGGGGTTAGTAGAGACAAACGCCAAATAACACGTAACAATAAAAAGGGTTTTAATAGGTTGGTAAAAAGGTACAGAAATCGCCTGAGTAGTCAATAACTAGCTCTGCTAAAAACTTCTCTGTCTATCTATCTTCCCCATGTCAACTGACATGCCACTATTTTAAAGTCTTTGTCCACAGATGCTGACAAGTTCATCTTCAAGAGGGGTGGTAGGTTTCCGACACAACAAAGTTAATTTAACATTTTCACTTAAAATTAATTTAATATACTACTCTATGAAATTTCCGTTCACATATGCAAATACATCAATGATAAACGTTAATTTTTTGGCATTATCTGTATTTCTGTTTGTGACAGATCAATAAGTATGGCGAATGTTTACCCCAGTTCTTATTGTGTAATGTAATATTTTACAGCATAATATTAAAGGAAAAATTTATGATCGAGTAAATACTATCCGAAAAATGCCTAATTTTACTTGATTTAAAGAAATAATTTATTAATACGATTTTACCTTGTCTTTCTTCTTGCAAATGTTATAAAGATTTGGTTGGTTGGTCGATTTTGTTTAGCGGCATATCAACCTCTAATACCGAAATCTAAATATTTTGAACACAATTTGAATGTAGTCGCATGCCTTCAACTATAGGTAAAATATCTTGTTGGCTATTTTGCTATAAAATGCATTTTTGGTTATTTTGCTTTAAAAATGTATTTTTGGTAATTTTTTTATTATAAATATGTATTGCAGGTCATGTTTTTATATAAAAATGGTATGTTTAGTATAAAAATGCATTTTTTAAAAACTTTTATAGTGTTTTGTTTTTGTTTGGTGGTTTACTATTTGTTCACCTCGGTTCAGGGTGGACCTGGGAACGACAGCAATTAAACCCCCAATGTCTCGATCAGAGGTTTTGCTGTCGGATGTAGTTTATCGTCATACCCAGGACTATGTTACAAAGACTATTCAAAGAAAAATTATTTTAATAATATTTTGTCTTTAAACAGGGAATTTTCTTCTTAACACTTTTTCCTCATTCCTGGTTTTACTCAGCGAAATTTATTTTAAAATGCCTTTGTTTTTCACATAAAGTTAATTCAATAAGTAATTTGCGTTTTCCATTCTAAAATAGTATTTTAAATTGTAGCTTCGTTTACTATTTAAAAAACAGTAAATAGAAGCAAATGTAATGTTTTTATAGTGCAAAATTAACGGAACATAATTTATTAAGGGCGTTGTTTTACTTTTAACTTTTCTCCCAAAATTTCTAAAATTCAAACATTTTGAAATATGGCTATAGTTTTGGTCTGTAGTTGCACTATGAGTAGGCATGTAGTTTAGAACACCAAGACTGGACGATTTCATAGAGCGTCGACTTCGGACAATGGAGTACCACAGCCGTATCACGATGTCTGTACCGTCTGTCACATTGAATCAATGCTTCAACACGTGAAAAGTTGTCCTCTCGTGTTGACAAACGCAGACGCCCTACACGAGGCTAGTTCTGTAGATCCGTACACTTAGTGGACACATTATAACAGACCGGTAATTGTTAATTGAAATTTACGTGTTCGTAAATCTTACTGCAACTAACACATCTATTTTTGTACATTGTTTTATGATGGCAGTCAACTTTGTTTTGCTGTTACATGTTCACACACTCAACATTAATACTGTTGTAGAAGCATAGTATACTTCATGTCACTTTATGTGCTTAGCTTTCACGATTTATGCCTATTTTTACCTTACATTTTAAACATCGCTCTATTGGTGAATGTCTGAGTGGTCTGATCATGAGATATTGATTCGAATTTTACCATGTTCTATTTCTCAGAAATCGGTCTTTTCAGGTCCCAGGATGCGACACACTTGGAAAACGCCCGAAGGACATAACGCTGGTTTACCCAAGACTTGTGCGTAAAATTGCGTAACTGGAACTGTTCGGAGACATGAAGTCACAAGCCATCATGACCGAGGCTTTGAGTGTACTGGTCGCGTTGTTGATCACACCGGATGGTACTCTCTATCCCGGAAACTGTAACTTCTTTTTGTAACCTAGAAAAGGTTACTGAATGAAGAATAACCAAAACGGAGGTCGGAAATGGTAATCTTTAGGGAGGTACATTGTAGTAATGGATAGTGGCTCAGATTGAGGAATCGGAGAGCCGAGTTCGAATTCCAGTCGAATCCATTGCATTCACTTACGTGCTAATACCCCTGGGAAAGGTATGAATGCTCTTCGCCCCGTAGCTATAGGTAAATAGCAGAACAGACCGGATTCCATAGCCTTGGATAGCAGAAAGAAATGGCTACTGCGGGAAAAAAATCTCCCTCGTCAGTCATTTATCGAAAGATACATGATCGCCTAAGTGTGTATCACGTATGGCACATAGCTGATTAAATTTTTATAACATCAAAGAAATACAATACTCGCCAGCGGCGCGAAGTAGGTAAACCACTGCTGGTGGTGACCTACTTAGACAGTATATTACGCCTACTTACAATAGTGTCCAGTGTATTTATGAGGATTGGGACATATCTATTAGTCTTCATAGCTACGATACATAACACTTTTCATGTCGGCAGTAAGGGAAAACGATATATAAATTTTTATATATCAAATACAATTTTAGGGAAAACTATGACATTGTGGAAAAAGTGTTCGCGTGACGCGTATGGTCCTTCATCGGGTATTTAGGTTGACGCGACTACGCATGCGCACAAATGAGATCTGCTAAGAAAGTTCAAATGTTTTAGGAACATGGACGTAAATTTACTGTTTTTTTGTTTTGTTTTTTGTTTTTTTAAGCGTTTCACCCCAAGCAAGGTGGGAAGCCACTAGGACGCAAGGGGTTACAGAAAATTTGGAGCAAGATCAGATAGGAGTGATAGAAGAAAGGATGAGGAGAAGGGTAGTGGATAGATCAAGGCAACTGGAGATGTCAATTGACATTACATTTGAATAGTTGGAGATTATAGCTCTCAGGGAAACTAGAATAGGGAAGGGAGTTCCACAGGCGAGAGTTGCGAGACATGATGCTATTGGAGTAAAAGAGACTGCTACATTTAGAAGTTTCGAAGTGAAGGGGTGAGAGCGGGATGCCAGCCTCGTCGGGCGCTTGAACTCATGAAGTCTGGGAACCAGCGAATGCAGCTCCTCGGAGCAATTGCCATGAAACTATTTGTAAAACAGACAGAGAGAAGCGACGGCGCGTCTGTGAAAAAGTGTCTCTAGACAAGATGCCAGATCAGGGCCAATTATATAGCATATCCGCCTCTGTTTCCCTCAAGAACCCCGAGGGAAACAGAAGGGGCTCCAGACCATATATGGTAGCAATACTCCATGCAAGGGCGAACTGTTGATTTGTAGATCTGGAGGATGGATTCCGGGGAGAAAAATTTCCTGGCGCGGCACACGGAGCCCTTTTTCCTTGCGGTGGACAAAGCAATTGACTCAATGTATTTGTTTCATCTCAGGTCAGCAGTCAACGTGAGACCGAGCAGCCGCAGAGAGTTGCTCTCGAGAAGTTGAGCGTCAGACATTCTAATGGAGGGCAGGGAAGGATCTCTGTGGTGATTAATAAAGAGCAGTTTTGTTTTTGAAGCATTAAAGTTAACCAGCCAATTCCTACCCCAGTTCACAACCGATTGGAGGTCCTTTTCGAGACGCACGGCCAGGTTATTTTTGTCATTGACACTAGATTTGTTTTTGAGGCAGGAATAAATTGTGGTGTCATCCGCGTAGATGCCAACTTGGGAAGGCGTCAGGAAGGTCATTTATGTAGATAAGGAATAGAGTGGGGCCTAGGATGGAGCCTTGAGAAACACCTCATTACGGTGAAAAAATAATGTATTAAGTGTGTTGTTTTATAAACAGTCATTTATTTAAATTCTTTGGGGTTTCTTTTATGTATCGGTGAAGTAATTATTACAAGGGAGAGATTAAATTGCTCCTTCATCTTTTAGATTGTTATTATTATTATTTTACTTTGTATTAATTAAGTTTTTATTGTTTTAGAAATAATTGTAACAAATCTTATGTTAATCATTGATAAATTCTTTTCAGTTGTAGTTGCCATAGAATTGGTGAAGGGAACAATATATTTTCATACATTGGGTTTATCAGAAAGATCCAATCCTCTATTTTTAAATATTTTACTAGCCTTTTGCTTCTTGTTGAATATGAAATAATTAGGGTATTCGATGAACTTGAAAGTATTTTTCGTCTATTTCTCCTCGTCGTGTGAAAGTTACAAATTCTGAGTGCTCTTAAATAGAATCTAATAATTATTCCGGGTTTTACTTTGTTGTTATGGTGAGAATAGAAATATATGAGATCATTTTTATTAGTTGATTTGCTATTGCCAGTACGGTGTAATATGATATCTAGGAAATAAAACGTGTTGTTTGTTTACATTACATAAATAAATTCTAATGTATATTTGACTTTGTTTAGTTTATCTTTAAGGTTAGGTAAAGTAGTTTTGCGGGGGATATGAAAACAAAACATGGTATACACTAATAGAATATCACCCTAGAATACCCAAATGTTATGGTCTACCTAAAGCACACACGTACACACACACACACACACACACACACACACACACACACATATATATATATATATATATATAATTATTTATTTAAAAATATGATTCCATCGCAACATAAGAGTTCTCATGTTTCAAAACAAGAGCCGAAAACTTTTATATAATTATTTGAATTAAAATGAATTAAAGTACCAAGCTATTTTCCATCTTCAAGCGAAATTTTTTTTGGAATAACTAATTCTTGAAATTTACGCGTTTTATAAGCATATTCATTATTAAAATTAAAATTACTATGGTAACGGCTAGAGCAATTATTTAAAAAAAGGGGCGTAAGGGTTAATAATTTGTATCAATATCTCAGTTACATTCAAAGACGTCAAGTCAAGGTAGGGTTGGGGTGTCTAAATTCAAAGCGGAAGATGGCATCGTCTAGTCTGGTTAAGTGTCTATGGAGATTTATTTATTTTCCCTGAAAGGGTTTTGATATATATATATATATATATATATATATATATATATATATATATATATATAATTATTACTCAATTCAGAAACTGGGGTAGTATACCTGTTTTGAAAATTAGAATTATAAACGCTTGGTGTAATTGATACAAGTAAGAAATACCTAACTGAATAGATGAACTCAGTAAGCAAATCCAAAGATATCTACACAGTATTTTCATCCTTTCACCCCCTGCAAGGCAAATAAAGCTACTAAGACGCAGGCAGTTGCTTTAGAGCGTTAGAGAATATAAGAAAAACGCTGTTACGGAGTAAGAATATTAAAAGGACAAGAATTTAGAAGACAAAAGATAATGATTGTCATTGCATCGAAATTTTTTCTGATGAAAGTAGACTGGGAAGCAAGAAGCCGGAAGAGATTGACACAAGCCGGAAGTCTGATAAAAGAAACTGTTAGCAAAGAACTTACGGTTGCATCTCGCCATTTCAATTGTAAAATGGTGAGACCTTGCTGCCAATCTAGTACTGCGTTTAAATTCATAAAGTCCAGTTATTATAGAGGAAAGTTCATTAGAACAATTACGACGAAAGTAGTTATAGAAAAGTCATAGGGAAACTACATTAGTTTTTTTCCAAGCATAGCTTAGATTTGGCACAAGGTCGAAAGTATGCGGCATCTAGTGAGGATCGAACTCACTTTTCAGTTGTAACTGATCTAGCGAGACAAGCTTGCTAACCATTACACCACGCCGAGGCGCCATCGGGAAAAACTACATTACGTCAAATTAAAAAAAAAAACAAAAAAAAACACTCACATTGAGAAACTAACATACTAAATACATTTGATGGCATGTAACACGTTTTTTTTTTATTTACATTTAATATTCCAGTATTATGGATTTAGGCTAGTTCTAGTAGTCAAATGTGTCTGGGTAAACATTAAACTTATGGATACGTCAATTCCGTATATAAACCTAATGAGATACTTTGCAGAAAAAGGCAGAGATTAATATGATTAAACGTGTTCCTTGTTACATTTGAACGAATCCTACCAGCGATAGTTTTATCTAATGTGGTTTAATGTGCTATACCAGAAGCCAATTGATGTCAGGTTTTGATAATATTATTAAAATTATAACTTTCCATAAACGAACAAGTTTAATATTACTACGTGTTGTTGACTCTTTTCAAGATTTAGACTACAAATTAAATGTATTGATTTTTTCATCATTTTTCATCATTTCACCGAAATTGAGACGAAGAAAATAATGCCACAGAGTTAAAGAATCTGTGAAAAACATTATTAAGGAGAGAGGACAATAAAAGAACAAAATTCAAAGAGAGGGAAATCATTTAAATTTTTGAAAATCAATTTTGATTCGAAAGCAAGAGCCCTAACGAGATTTTCACAAGCGAAACGAAATGCGCAACACAATTGAAAAATTTTTTTTAAAAATTAGAAAAAAGAAAAAAATTTATTCTGGCAATTTCAACTGTAAAATGATGAAACATACTTACTAATCTAGTATTACGCTTAAATTCATAAATTTGAGGTCAACAACTATACGACTACGCCCAGTCATGGGACTGATGATGATGATGATGATGATGATGATGATGACAACATCGCTGCCGTTAATAAACTGTTGTGGAATCTCTTTCTGTTTTTTTTTTTGTTTTGTTTTTTTTTAACTTTTTTAATTTTAAACTCACTTAACTTTGAATGTATTTACCGGTCTATTCCCCAGTAAGCCCATTTATCTATAGTAGCTCCCAAACCGTTTTTCTCTGGGCCGCATTTTCGGAATTAAAAATTTGCTCGCACCTCGTCAAATTTTATTTGATGAAAAGTATTTGAAAAAAAAAATCGAAAACAAAAACAAAAAAAAAAAAAGACAGATTCTTAAAGGTAGATAACCGCAGATTCAGAACATTATCATTGATAACTCTCTCCTCCAAGATCCTAGTTACTATATTCTTAATACTTGATATAATGCAAACATATCACAATGATAAAATCGCTCAATAATTATTTATAACTATTTATACCGGGACTCATAGATGCCAAGCAATCCATAATAATATTTTTAATTTTGAAATCATATTTATTTTTGGCTTATGAATTTTTTAAAACTGTTTCTAAATCTTTGATTGTCTTTCAATCATTTTGCCTCACCTGCTATCCTCTTCTGCTGCACATATGAGACGCGCCGCACCAGTGAGACACGCTGCATCATTTAGAGAGAGATGGGCTACGCCAGGTGTACTTGCCTAAGACACGCTACACATTAATGAATTTCTCTCCGTGAACTGGTCAAATATTTAGGTGCGCAACCACCCTATGACCATACCCGTTCATGAGAATGATGGTGATGATGGTGATGATGACGATAATGTTATCATTGTCGTTAATAGAGCATTGCACTATTTCTCCCGCTCTTTCTTTTTTTAATTCGCCTTTTTATAAAGTTTTATTTACCAGTCCGTTTTCCAACAAGCACATTCATGTCCTCTTCTGTATTGCACGCGACCGACACTTTGAAAGCAAACCGAAAAACTTATGGAGAATGATTCAAAGCTCTGGCTGCTATAAATCCACACTGTCTTTAGGAACTAATATAAGAAGGTACGCTGAAATTCCAGCCCATGATGCCCTGGCGGCATGTGGATATGTAAAGAAAGTTAAGCGAAAATCAATTACACACGAAATCATCTCTGAGACCACGCACGCACGCACGCGCATGAATCTGCGCATGCGTACTCAAGTTTTTTTGTTTTGTTTTTTTTGCTGTGTGCCTGCTGCTAAGAGACAACCATCTGATCTCTAAATTAATTATTTTATTTTTATTTTACTTTTTTTTTTAAGGGGAATAAGCAGTAAATTGAATTTTGCCGATTCAGCAAAGATGGCGTGCCAATGCCATTTTGGGCCAAGATAAACCCTTCATAAGGGCCTGTTTACACGAATACCATTTTTTTTTTTTTAAAGAAAAAACAAAAACAAAAAACGACAACGTTGTCACGAGGAAACACGTCCGACTTGTTTGGAGATTATTTATGTTAGTTTTAATTTTGCGCTTACGTTGACAGCCTTGAGAAGCTGCACTTATATGCATATATCATTTTCTGGATTGAAATGCATTTTATAGTGGATAAATTTAATTTTTACGTGATTTCACGGGAATTGAAGATTTGATTTCTTCCAGGGTGCAACACACACACACACACACACACACACTTACACCCACCCATATATATATATATATATATATATATATATATATATATATATATATATATATATATATATGCATATTAGACGCCCATGTCTACAGAAACTTGAACTCTTTCGGTTGATTGCATTTAACCGCACTGGCTCCATATATATATATATATATATATATATATATATATATATATATATATATATATATATATATATGTGTATGTATATATATATATATATATATATATATATATATATATATATATATATATATATATATATATATATATATATATATATATATAACAGGATGTTTCACCGATCACTATAATCTTAGCCTGTTCAAACCTCGGGTTAACCGTTATCTTCCACTGCTATACACGCACATAGTCTCCTAAAATCAATGTCTACTTCCTGGGCCTTGTAATGAGCGAACATTTCAGTAATATATATATTACATTAAGTTAGTCTTCGCACTTTCCCACTGAGGATGACCTTGGAGGAAATCGAAAGTACTTGGATTAACAAAAAGTACGGCGCCTTCCTTGATGAATTTCAACTTAACAGCAAGTTACTTAGAGAACCAGAAAAGATTATTATAAAAACAAATAGACATAATATATCTACATTATTTGATGAAAGATATACTGCCTAAATATACATTTTTATGTATGTGACTAAAGTTACAAGAATATTTTATTTTCCGAACACGGTCAGAATATTGTGGCCGTGTTCATAGATGATGTCATTGAGTGTTGGCCTTTTCTTTATTATTAGCGCTTATATTATTTTTAATATTTTTTACGTGTCGATGAGATTATTATGCTTGTATTTTCTACTAGTATGTTTTAGAGAGTGTCTGGTAGGTTTTGTGTGAGTTTAAACGAGTTCTTATGGAGTTAAACTCATGTTCAGGACTAAATAAAAAAGACAAAAATATTTTATCGCTGTTATAATATCTTTGTCTTAGTAATTTAGCCCTGAAGATGATCTTAGAAAAGGTCAAAGTACTTGTTTAAAAAAACAAAAAACAAACTAGCACCTTCCTTGATGAATTTCATCTTAATATCAAGAAACTGATTAGGCAACTGGAAAGAACAGTATAGAAATAAATAGGTACAATATATCTATATTATTTCATGAAACAAGTTTGAATAAAGATATGCTCTCTCTCTCTGTCTCTGTCTCCGTCTCCGTCTCTGTCTGTCTGTCTGTCTCTGTCTCCCTCTCTCTCTCTCTATATATATATATGTGAAAATTAAGGACGGAGTTTTTCTCAAATGTGGTCTTAAGTGTCTCTATTTCTTTAATGTTATCAGCTAAAATGAAGATATCGTCTACGTAGCGAACATAGATTTTCGGTTTGTGGACCTGTGTAAATATAACTGAACATACACAGAACACACACACTCCACTAAGTTGATAATTGAATCATCCTTGATAATGGCTAAAGGTATAGCCGAAAGCGCTCGGAAATACAGAACATTCGGACAGTTCTTACACACTCTTTGTCCATAAAAGAAAGCTCTTGTCAGAACACAAGAAAAATTAAATAAAAAGCTCAACCGTAGTACCTTGTCTGTCGTTTTTAATGAAACATGCATAAAGGAAGGATTGCTGCCTAAATATACATATATATATATATATATATATATATATATATATATATATATATATATATATATATGAGTTAAAAATTAATAATTTTAAATTAACGACAAAGTAAAACGTATAGAAGCAATTATAATTCTAACAGAAGAAAGACAATGATGATGATGATGGTGATGATTATGATAATAGCATGCATAGTGGCTAAAGTAGTTGCATATTCTCTGTTGGGGCCAATATTTGACCCCAGCTTCCCTCGTCCCAGAAATTCTTCCACTGAATGACAATATTTTCCTGCAAACAAGAAATTAATATCCACATTGCTAAGAACTCCAAAGTATAGGAAATTTTGAAGAGCCCTATTTATCCACCAACTGAAAAGACACTGCAGTCGAAGATATAAAATATTGGTAGTATCTAGATATTCACTTAAATGTGTGGTCCTGGACACGTCATTGCTCCACCTTACCCCAGATCTCCTCAGGTCCCCTGCGGTAAGAACACTGATATCATTCTTCTGTAAGTCAAACATATTTTCGTTTGATTATCGGATTATGTCCGCTTAATGCATTCACGGTTTGCTCTGTCCATTCAAGCAATTTATTTTAAAAAAATAGGAACAACTAAAGAACATTGACAGTAAAAAAAAAACCCAAATCAACGAAAGTATGAGAAATCCAATGAATATATGAAGAAGAGAATTGTTATTCTGAAGGTGCTAGGCGAAAAGCCACAGTTGATTCGCGCGTGAAATACACATTGACTAGAGCATCAACTGGTGTGAACACATACGGGAGCGAGAGGTCAGAGTGCCGATACACTCTGACCACAAAGATAACAATCTTCAAAAGTTGGGCCTAGAAAAAGAAATAAAAAAAAATAAACGAAGAAGAAAGGCCAACTATTTCTTTTCGATGAAATCCTTTGAAACAATGTAAATAACAAAACGCGTCAAAAGAAAACCTCAAATAGATGGCAATCTCAAATTTTATATGAACAATATAAAACAACTAGAAATCTTCCGTTTTGCTTTAGAGTTAAATAACGTTTGCATAAGAACTTGAAAAATCCGAGTAAAAAAAGTCATAAATATTACAACTTTGTGAGGTAACTCAAATGTTAAATGAATATATCTACTTGGTTGGATGTTTTGTTTTTAATTATTGTTAATACGTATGTTAAATAAATTAAATTGTTAATCTTTCTGAATGGGACTATAGTTTCGTGTCAAATCACATCTTAAATCAAAAGCTTAACGTTCGAAAAGCAGAACCAATTTGCTATTTGGCAATAATAATAATAATAATAATAATAAAGCAAACAAACAACTGGTCATCTTGTATCAGGTTGCACAGTGTTAGCACCCACTGAATATAAATCTTGGCATGATAGCGTGGGACAATATGTGCAGCTTTTATGGGAAGGAAACTGCTCGAAACTGGTATGATCATCACCCAGACCCGGTTACAGAGATAGAACGTGTAACAATTGTATGGGACTTTACAATACACACAGACAGAAAAATCAAAGGTAATCACCCAGACATCGTGATCAGAGACCAAAAAAACAAAATTTGCCTTCTTATCGACATGGCAGGCCCTACAGATTGTAATGTATCTTTGAAAATCCTCAAAAAAAAAAAAAAACTATCAAAATACAAAGATCTTGAGGTTAAATCCTCAGAATTGTGGCACATGAGGATATCAGTAATTCCAGTTGTAGTTGGAGCTCTCGGATTGATTGGAAAAACAGAAGGACCATATATGGCAGCAAGACTCCATGCAAGGGCGAATGCTTAATTTGTAGATTTGAAGGATCGACTCCGGCGAGAAAAATTTTATTATTTTGGAGTAATTAATAGAAGCTCGGATTGAGGAATCGGAGACCCGAGTTCGAATTCCAGTCGAATCCATTACATTCGCTTGGGGAAGGTATGAATCCTCTTCTCCTCTCCAGCTATGAGTAAATAGCAGGACAGACCGGTTCTATAGCCTTGGATGGCAACTGGTCTACTGCAGAAAGTCATGTAACGAAAGATACATGATCGCCTAAGCGTGTATCACGCATGGTATATTTATTTGACTGTTATCACCATCTTCATTGCCATATTAACAACGTTTCGGTCGTTGTACGCTCCGCCCTTCTTCAGGTAATTTGAATTTCGAACCGAACCCTTTATTTCGTTTACTAGGGTAGATTGTTTTAGTTAAACGTGCCATAGCTCTCCCGGATGTCTCAGTTATTTCCCCAGTGAACGAAATAAAGCGTTCAGTTCGAAATTCCAATCACCTGAAGAAGTTTGAAGCGTTCAACGTCC
Organism: Acanthosepion pharaonis; assembly: GCA_903632075.3. Lineage (NCBI taxonomy): Eukaryota > Metazoa > Mollusca > Cephalopoda > Sepiida > Sepiidae > Acanthosepion > Acanthosepion pharaonis. The sequence continues at coordinate 1,651,692 of CAHIKZ030000513.1, read as the reverse complement.
GAAATGTTGTGAATATGGCAATGAAGATGAGGATAACAATCCGAATAATGTAAATAATGTAAATATTCTTTTACATGCTTTCTTGTTTGTTTACACCTCTTACAACAACTGCAAGAGCCATTGTTTGTCTGAATTTCTAAAATTAAACTTTGTCATTATAAAGTTTTTATTTTTCTTTCAGTTCATTTTTTGCTTTACGACTGTGAAGAAAGGAGTGGGGTTCTAAAACAAAGGTAGTGCCGAACATTTGTGAAGATAGCTGCGTATTTCTCAGAAGTGCCTATGATAGATTTTCATTTCTTGGTAAGAACCAACATATTGATCGACTGATTCCCACCCCAAAAGGATTTTTTTCTGTTTAGGCGAATGCAATCTCTTTACCTTCTGATTTGATTCCATCCCAGATTAACCTAATATTAGTAATTGTGTAAATACCCCCACAGACGCGCGGCGCGCACACACACACACACACACACACACACACACACACACACACACACACACACACACATATATATATATATATATATATATATATATATATTAGGATATTACACCGAAAACATGTCAAAATCACTACACCATTGCAGTCGTGTTTCGATGCGTATCAATGCATCTCTTCAGGCGATTGTAAATTACTGGCGAGTGAACGATTTATTTAGATTTAAAAGCAAAATACAATCTTTTTTACGAAAAAAATAAAAATGGTGGGTATAAGGTTTGTGGGCCTCACTCTGATCAACCATTCAAATATGAACCACGTTAGATTTAAACTAAGCGAAGAAGCAAAAATTTAAGAAAATATTAGATTGGCAGCTAACGGCATCACAGGCATTAAACAGGAGCGGATGTTAATGGATACATAAATTATGCAATGTCATTTCCTAAGAAATAAAAAATGGGGTGTAGAGGTAATTTAATAAAATGCAAAACAAGTTATATGCTTTGTGAGCATCCTACATAAAAAATTATAGGTGATAAATTAATAGCTTCTTTAAGAAACCAGTAAATAATTTAAACGTACAGAATTATTTGGTAAATTAATATGCAACTGTTGAATAAAGATTCTTTATATAAGATGTTAATAACAATGACCAATGAATGTAAAATATCGAAAATATCAACCAAATACCAATACACCCGAACAAGATGTTACTAATACTACCAGGAGATTAATACAAAATTATATTAAATTCAAATCAATCTTACAAATAGAAAGATAAGCCATATATGGTGTAACGCAATAAAACTAAAATAAAATATCAGAAAAAGCATAATGAAATTCCCAAGTTTAACTAAATTGTAAGGTATAAATAAACTATTTTTACAATTTACAGTTAATTCATTCCTTTGATTTAATAATAAATTTTTATTAAATCTGATAATTTCCATTTTTTTCATGTAAGCACAGAAAACAGCGTTCATATAAAGATCTACTGTCCGTGTCGTTTTTTAAATTTTCCATTTAACCTTAGGAGTCTTATTACCATCATTTAAACTCCAAAAATATTTAGAAAGTGATGTATTACTTTTGTTAGTGCTATTGGTAAACAAAAAGACTAGGTAGTAGTCTTGAAAGAATTCTTAGTACAACCACTACAGAACTTTTCAACCGCCGGATTCTCTATTGTAGAGATAGTACAAAGATAAACAAGAGATTTAGTTAAATATTTGTTTGGCAATGGGCACTGGTCAGAATTCCTACAATCACACTGGCCAGTATCATTAACAATATTTCTTTGGAACGTGTATTAAGATCCAGATTATTAAAGTGGTTTAAAATTTTATTGTTGTATAACTTTATGATCTTCTCAAGATTATTGGTGCAGCTATAACTTAGTTTTAATGTGTTTCTGTATAACTTAGTTTTAATGAGTTTCTGTTAAATATTTTGCTAAGGGATTACTTTTATGAAAATGTTTATCAATCAGTTGGAGAAACTTATAGCCTAACTTAGTACTAACTAATTGATTAAATGGGAAGGTGTACCAAATGATCTTCCTATTTATATTTCTTTTCTTTAGACCACTATCATCATATTTTTTTAAACTTGATTTCGGCGCACTTATAACAACTATTCTTTAAAACTTAATTATACAGACTGCTATATTTATCAAATACTTCTTTGTTTCATGAGTGGTTGCTAATCCTACGTTCTACAGACGAAGGTATATGTTGGATTATAGATGGAGGATGGTTAGAATTTGAATGAATATAAATTGGGTTGGCATTATCTTTCATATAAGGTTGAAATACAGGGTGACCCCAAATAATGGGAACTTTTTAACAATCCACTAAAACCAAGGGTGACGAAAGAAAAATATTTTATTCATAGTAATTGAAACCTTAAAACATGCCATTTAAGAAACAATGATGGAATTTTCATTTTTAAAAATTACGTCCTGTAGATGGCGTCCTCCTGTACGAATGCATTGTGAAATCTGCTGTTGAGATTCCTCATTGACTACTGCAACATCTCAGCTGGGATACTGTGAATTTCATCTTAAATTCTAAATGGCGAAATATTTACTTGCACAAGGTCACTGTCTCACAGTGTTGCCACTTGCTCATGTCTGGCAATACGCACTTCAAAAATTCCCTGTTTTTTGGAGTCACTTGACTAATGCATGGAATAATAATACAACACAAAATGTACTTAGAACAAAATGTATTGAAACAAGAAAGTGTACACAATATTTACATATAGTCTTTTGTATATTCCTGGTAAGACCGTTCCTGGAGAATGTGTTGACTGAGTCGCAGTCGGGCAGAGTCTCTGGTTGAATCTCTTGATTCCTCCCTCTCTTCCCGGTACCAACCATATTTATATGGTCGGTACTCCACTATGCAAATTAGGTGGATCCTACCACAACATATATATATATATATATATATATATATATATATATATATATATATATATGTTATGGCAAAAGGCAAATATATATATATATATATATATATATATATATATATATACGCACTTTTGCCATAAATATATAACTGTATGCGTGGATAATTGTTGACTTTATCTCGTACATACCGAAAACGACAGAGATTTTAATAATTTTATAAGACTTTTTCAAGTTGCGAATAATCCGTTAAAAATTATCTGAAGTTCATTGTGGAATAAATGAGCAGGAATTATGGTCCAAGCTTTTGACTTTCTTAAGTCATCATCAGGATTGGTAGAAGTAATTGGGAGTTGTTTATTTTAGAATTATAAATACTTTCATGGTAATTGTTCTGATGAACTTTCCTCTTTGGTACGTAGATTCTATGGATTTAAGATTAGCGACACAAACTCATCATTTTACTATTGAAATAGCTAGATGTGACCGCAAGTTCTATGCTAACAGTTTCTTTTAATGCACTTCTCGCTTGTGGCACTCACTTCTGATTTCTTGCTTTTCAGTCAACTTTGATCTTAAAAAAATTAAATGCAATGTTAATCCTTATCGTCTGTCTTCTTAATTTTTATTCATTTATTGTTCTCGAACTTTAATAATGTTTTTGTTTTCTTATATTTGTTTGCTCTCAGTAAAACTTCCTCTGCGTCTTAGTGACTTTGTTATCTTACTTGGAGTGTAATGATAAATAAATAGTGTTGTGACGTAAGCAAAGTGTTTTGTGACGTAAGCGAGGTATGACGTGTTTTTATATACCTTTGAGGCTCGTAAGGGAGTATATATGGAGAGGGTGTTTCAAAAAATTTGATATCATTTGAGAGGTACATATCTGTGTAACTACACAGTCTAGGTAAATGAAACTAAGCAGGCCTATTGTTGAGCAAAATAGCATTTATTCGTCAAAGTTTGAATGAAAAATTTCAAAATTTTGTCAATTTCATGAAAGATTTCAAAACTTTCTAATATGTGCACTGGCTGCGACACAACACGCGTCAAGTGAGTAGTCCAGATCCTGCCAAACACGCTGCAGCATGTCTTGGGTAACAGTTTCCACTGCGGCAGGGATTCTTTGCTTGAGTGTCTCCAGGTCTGTAGAAGGATAGGGTACATAGACCAGTCACTTCACATAGCCCAGAGAAAAATCGTAACGTGTCAGGTCAGGTGAACGTGGTAGCCCTTTCAACAGCACATTGTGTTCATCATCATAACGCCTAATCTATTTACCTAGCAATTTCTCATTGTGATAAGATCGCACAAAACACAGGCTTATTTGACTGCATTCGAGCATACTCAAAGATGCAAAAGGCCTTTACTTTTCCAATGAATGACACTTCTATACCTGAAAAAAAAAACGATACAACATAATTTTGAATTGTTTCTATACATGCTAATCAAATTTGAGATCATTTGAACGAGAATTGGTCAAGTTCTTTGATTACGAATTTATATCAGATTTTCTAAAACACACTGCATATATGAGAGACGAAAGGGCTTTAATCTGTAGATCATCCAAAATGACTGGCGATGAGGTCCCACCAATTTACAATTGAGATGGCTAGATGTAACCGTAAATTCTATTCTTTTCTCGCCCTACTCGCTTGTGGAACTCACTTCCAGCTTCCTGTTTCCCAACTAACTTTAATATTCAAAAATTTATGTGCAATGTCAATTGCTATCTCCTATCTTCCTGATTACCCTTCTTTTGTTCTTGCACCTTAGTAAAGATTATTTTCTAATTCTTTCGCACCCAGTAACCCTTTGTGTCTTAGTGGCTTTACAGTGTTGATTGGGGCGAAATCGATTAAAACAAATTGTCTCATAGTCCTTACATTTCACCTTTCTTGGTAGATCTATCACTAATATTGAGCGCTTTCCAATAAGTACCGCGCATATGCAATATATAAATAATATATATAAAAATTGCATATATATATATATATATATATATATATATACATACACACACATGTATATATTTAAGCAGAATATCTTAATTAAAACATAATTCATTGAATAATATAGACATATCATATTTATTTTTCTAGTTCGGTTTCAGATGCAATAATTTTGTCTTTGTAATTCACCCCTGAGGATGATCTCGGAGGAGATCGAAAGTACTTGGGTAAGAAAAAACTACGGCGCCTTCCTTTATAAATTCTATCTTAACATCTAGAAACTGGTTAGAAGACTAAAAAGGGTTATTATAAAAATAATTAAACATAATATAGCTATATTATTCAATGAAACATGTTTGAATGAAGATATGCTGCCTATACACACAAAAAAAAAACGAAGAAGAAATATAAGGCTTGAGGGATTTACACTGATCAAGCAATCATTTTTTTTCTAAAAATGGGGGCATATTTTGCTTTTGAAACCAAATTAATCGTTCAGTTGCCATAATTTACAATCGCCTGAGGAGACACATCGTTATGTGTTGAAACACTACTGCAATTGTGTAGCGATTCTTACATGTTTTTGTTGTAATATCCTAGAATAAATAATATTGTTTTACTATGTATTGAGCCCTCTTTTAAATTAAATGTTACGAACATTGGACGTGTACTCTATTCGTTCTCATCGTACCTGTATGTGTGTCTATATATATATATATATATATATATATATATATATATATATATATATATATATATATATAACCGTTTTGAATGTGTCAATGTCTGCTAACTCACTCATGTCTTCTCTCTCCCTCCTCACTTCCTCACTTCGTTAATTTACATATGTTTAATACGGCCCGTCAAAAATGTCTAAATTTCTTTTCATTTTTTGTTTCAAGCTTTGGAAATAAAGTCTGATGATCCGCAGTCCTTTAAAAGGGCTGTTGTGAAATAATTTATTACAAGGAACCTTAAAGTGGTCTGTTTTTATTTAAATTATTTGCTCTGGATTTACATTGAGCTCTTTGGATTTTATCCTCCTTAGGTTTACCCATACGGATTACCTATTTTTTCGTAAACTAACTAACTATATATATATATATATATATATATATATGAGAGAGAGAGAGAGAGAGAGAGAGAGAGAGAGTGTGGTGGGCGTGTATGTGCGTGTGTGTGTGGAGACAGAGAGTGCGAGCGAGAAAGTAAACATGTTTCAGTTTGCTAAAGAGAAAACTCACAGGTAATGTAACATGATTAATACAGATTATCCCATATATAAATCAATACTTGCACAGATTCCATAATTAGGGATTAACAACGGTACTCAGACACCTGTACATTCTGGAAGACGTCGCTCTGCAGGTCTATTTCACACTAGCAAGCGACATGAAGGCGGAACCAACCTAGTCTACTATATACACAGCTCGAGACTTTCATAATTGTGTTGTGCATACCTCCAGATTCCTATCTATACTGTCAGCTGTCTGTCTATATCTTACCGCTTCCTCGAATAGATGGTTAAAGGTGGATTTACGCGATTTAAACCTGTAGGTTTTAGCAAGAACCATCCTTCTGTTATCCTTGTGGATTTAAATCATAAAGGTCTGTATCAGATAATAGTAAGCATATCACTTGAGAAAGCGAATATGTTTCAGTTTACTCAAGAGAAAGCGTTGGGTAATGTAATTTCATTACTCTCAGTTATCACATGAAAATCAATACGTGTACAGATTCCAAAGTTAAGGATTTTTCACCAATACTCAGACACTATACTGATGCCCTGTATATCCGTTTTAGCACAGACATATATTCTCGTCTGTTTACAGTCGTGCAGAATTAGGTAAATTACCCCACGTCTAATGTTCCTGTTGCTTCAATATAGGAGGTGAGTTAAATGAACGAGTCAGACGTCGTGTTCTCAACATCTTCAGTAGAGGGGAGTTCTGTCTTTTTTTCAAGTTAGTGAATGTGTTGTACATCTTGCAGAGCATTTTGAATAGTATGGGATTATTTTGATGGGCATTATCCTTTTGTAAATGTTCAGGGGTAACCAAACCCCACTTCACGAGCCACATACGGCTCTTTGACCTTTAATATGCGGCTCTTGGAAATATGTTGGCTGATCTCCTTTTTCATCACAGTTAATTTAAATGCTAAATAAGAAAAATGTCAAGCTTTATAATTATTTACTGGGTATGAATTGAGACCCGACAGGATTGAAATGTAACTTTAATGTTCATGTATCAAAAACGTATGTGTAAATGTTGTTCATGTCTTTCGGCTCTCAAACCTCTGAACTTTATTATATGTGGCTATTGCATTAAGCAATTTTGGCCACCAGTGTAAGTCTCTGTAAACAAGAAAGATTGCAGAAAATGTTGAAAACTTTCCTGGACGTAAATGGCGTTGTTCAGCGTTGCCTCCACAAATAGCGAAGGTGGTCGAGCGCTGTCACTTACAGCCCTGAATGCCATGATACCAAAGGTTGAACCAGTGAATATATTTTGGAAGCCGTCGCTCATCAGGTCTACTTTGCGTGAGACTTTCATAATATTGTCAGGCATGGCGCCAAATTCCTTTAAAAATCATCTGTTTCCATGAAAACTTTTTTCATTTTCTTTCACTACTAACACCATGCGTCTTAGTGGCATTATCGCCTTGCTTGAGATGAAATGATTAAAAAAATAGTTTTGAGTTTTAAATTTCTCTACCTGTTGGATTCTGATGTTTCGTTGTGCAGTGAGTAAAAACCAAGTTAATTTTGATTTTTTCTAACGGTGATTTTTATATTGACGGCAATTATATGGTTAGATAATCTGTTACGAAACCAAAACAACAACCTGAAGACTCTATATATATCGTTAAATAGCCTTGTTAGATCGAGACTTTCATATGGATGTTATTCATAAATTACAACCGAAAGTCAACGTCATTCGATTCATCAAGTGACCCTCTCACGACACTATTGAAGGCGTGAACAACAGTGTCGGGTGGAATTTTGGTTAGATACACATGTTGTAGTTCTGATGCAAATAAGCGATTCTCCACATTCAATGTTGACGCACCTGGTGTTATATGTGCTCTGGTCTGCGGTATTGTCTGTCTATGTTGCCTTTACAATGCGTCTGACTTGGCGAGCTTCTCTTCTACTTGGCTGTCTTGAACCTGATCGACATATTCCTGAAGATTCATTTAACTAACGTTGCCCGCATTAGAACATGACCGTCAAATAAGAATAGTAATGATCAGAAATGACCACCCAGAGGCCCCCAAATCCAATTCTATTCAAACGTCTAATCGCCTACCATATTTAGCCTGATACTCGACAAAATCTAAAAGAGTCTCTAATATTAAAAACGACCTTTCGACTTCAGTTACTTTTATATAAATACTTTCGTGGCAATTGTTTCAGTTAACTTTAATCGCTAGTACCTTGAATACATTAATTTAAGTTTACTACTAGATTGGCAGTTAGGTCTCACCGTTTTACTGCTAAACTAGCTATATGCAACCGTAAGTACTATAATAAAAGTATACCTCATATATATATATATATATATATATATATATATATATAAATGAATATTGAAGTCAACACTCAGCTGTTTCATTGTTCACTTTCATATTTATATTTACATACGCTCTATCTCTGATATTGAGCACTTTATCCCATAAATATAGCACACCTAAAATAAATAGTATTGCTGTACTAGCCCTCTTTTAAATTAAATGTTATGAACGTTGGAAGTGTAATCTATTCGTTCTCATCGTATATATATATATATATATATATATATATATATATATATATATATATATATATATATATATATATATATATATATTCATGAATTATTCATACAAAAAACAAATACAAAGGTTAATGATTTAATTGGCGAGAAATCCATCGTCGCAAACAATTCAAATAATATACAAAAACCCCCGAACCCGTTATGAATGAAAAGATCCTTGTTTTTATAAATTTCCGTTGCATTAGTTCTTATTTTACTGCAAGCTTTCGTCTGTTCCTACAGGCATCTTCAGGTATGGAATAGATGTTGTTCTTGTTTTTTCTCTCAGTAATAAGAGGACGACGAAAATATATGTATTGTTTTATCCGAAAAATGCTATTGGAAATGAGTTATTGTTTTTGGAGCGTGCAGTAGCAACACTGAGTTTGATTTTAAATTTTGTATATATAAATGTGCGTGTGTATGAGAGAAAGAAAGTTATGGTTTAATACGGATCGGAATCCGACATGATGACTAGATAAAGAACAAATAAGAAACGTATATCAATCTAACATGTTTCAATTATATTAAAGCTTCGTCAGAGATTCAGAGAAAACGGACAAAAAGAGAGAAAATTTTACATATTCAATTACCTTTGGGTCAGTTCTCATTGGTCCGTCGCATATCATGTGCATTAAAAACCATAGATAATTCTATGTGTAAGTTTGTAAAGATTATTTTATGTCTAAGTGGCCATCGGATGTAATGTGTATTCGTAATTGTGCATGTGTTTGTATGTCTGTGTACGCGCGTTCGTGTGTGTGTATGTGTGTGTGTATGTATTTGTTGAGGGATATATCACTCATACCCGCGAACATACTATCATAAAAACACGATTATATATGTTCATCTTGGTTTGTTCAGATATCTGGTAGATGTAACTATTTATAGATAAGTATGTCTTTGTATGTATGTACACAATTCTATTTTTTTTATTTTACCGTCTTTTTCATTTCCTCCATCTTTGACTATTTTTTTTTCTTTTTATTTCATCTTTATTTTTCTTTCGTTATCCTAGCTCTTTTCTCTTTACTTCTTGGCGTATCTCGTTGTTTCTCTAGCTGTTGGTATATCACTGCGAAGGCCGTGCTGTAGAAAGCCAGCCAGAGATAACGTCCACCCCCACAGAAATTTGCTTTCATTTGAAAAGTGTGGAGTGAAGTAGGGTCGAAGTGGAATGAATTCGCCAACAACTTTATTTCCCAGGGAAGCAAAGTGATAGGCGAAGACATTCATAATTCCCAAGTATTACTACATTCTCGCTGACAGCCATGTTCCGTCTAAATCGTATCCCAATATCACATCGGATTTGGCACAAAACATAAACACGTACTATTAAGACATTTACGCGTCTATATATGTATGTGCGTTCCTTGATGCGTATACAGATATACAGTCATGTGTATGCTAAGTTTTCATGAGGTCAAAGACACAAAGATTGTATAGCTGCATTCTTACAAGCGGATACTACTTAGTTTGAAAGTAATTATTCAAATCCATGCCTTTTATCAAGAACGCCGACGTATATCTCCAATGACAAAATGTAAAAATATTTCCCCTCTTTCTGTCTCCACAAAGCAAGTCCACACACACACACACACACACACACACACACACACACACACATATATATATATATATAATTATTTATTTAAAAATATGATTCCAACTCGCGACATAAGAGGTCTCATGTTTCAAAAAAAAGAGCCGAAAACTTCAATATAATTATTTGAATTAAATTGAGTTAAAGTAAGCTCTGTTCAATCTTCAAGCGAAATTTTTTTGTGAATAACGTATTTCTGAAATTTACGTGTTTTAATGACAATATATATATATATATATATATATATATATATATATATATATATATATATATATATATATGTGTGTGTGTGTGTGTGTGTGTGTGTGTGTGTGTGTGTGTGTGTGTGTATTGCCAGCTATAAAGGTTCCCTCTTAAAACACTTATGTATACCTGGGGTCACAACAGATTAGCTATATTTATATGAAAGTATAAGAACTTCAGAAAATGGAATTTCTATACCTGAATAGAAAAACATAAAACATTAAACATAGAAACAGTCCTAAATTCTATGTTTAATAATGAATGAATAGTATTTGGCATAAAATCCATATGAAAATCTCGATCTGACGAGGTTGTTTATTAGACATTAACTAGTTTGGACGATAAATATAACTTTTTAACATTCATACTGTCCCAAATATGGTAACACAGTTTGGCCGAAAAATAAAGTTAATATTTAATTATACGCACCCCTTAAGGTTTAGGCTGAACAATTTGGAAATAAGGGTTTATTATATATGAATAAACTGAGTCAATTGAAAAACTGCATTTGACATTTCCCCAACATAGTATTAAGAGAGACTGAGGAACTTCTGCATTGACTTCATAATCCCGGTTGGCAAAATAAGGGCTACAACGAATAAGAGGGGCGACGAAGAAGCAAGGGTTATTTAAAGCAACTAAATACAGATAGCCAAGAAGAAGAAGAAGAAGAAGGCGAAGAAGAAGAAGAAGAAGAAGAAGAAGAAGAAGAAGAAGAAGAAGAAGAAGAAGAAGAAGAAGAAGGCGGAGAAGAAGAAGGCGAAGAAGAAGAAGAAGAAGGCGAAGGAGGAGAAGAAGAAGGCGAAGAAGAAGAAGAAGAAGAAGAAGAAGAAGAAGAAGAAGAAGAAGAAAGTGAAAGGAGAGTGAGAAGAGAAGAATAAATGTTTATCTCTCTATATATATATATATATATATATATATATATATATATATATATATATATTTATTTTATGAGATGATTACAAAAACTTTTTTTAAATTAAGTGCTACAGACAGTGGAATTATATTCAATTTGTTCTACACACACACACACACACACACACACACACACACACACATATATATATATATATATATATATATATATATATATATATATATATAATGGACTCTTCCGTTGGTTTCGGCGTAAGAGGATCTGACAACTTAACCAGTTGATTCAGTTATGAATTTTGTGCAATAATCTTAAGTGTCACTTAAGACCCGCTAGTGATTTGCAAACGGGGCTGCATATGGCGCGAGAGTGAGGATTGTGGGATGAGGTCACTGTTAGATTGGCTGATATTTTAGATCTTGCTCTCGCTTCTTGAAGACGATTCAGACTGAAAACCGCTGAGTCCATTAGAACACATCGATCTCCACTCTACCCGCTCCAAGGCTCAGCCCTCGAGGTATATTGACAGCTCACAAATTGCCCTTTAGCTTGTCTTTGTATCTAAACTATGTGCGTACTACATTCCTGTAGCCCTGATCTAATTGGCTGTACATTAGGATCTTGGGTCTCCTGTCATCAGATATTCTCAAGCCATGACCAGTACACTGCAACTGAGACTGGATGAGGAAAATCTCGATTCCTCCAATATTACACCTGTTAAACAGGACTACATTGGATGTTCTGTCTTGAAGGCTAACTCCACAGATTGCACGCAGACAGCTCTTATAGAAAACATCCAGCTGGCGTATATGGTACCTGTATGGTGTTCACGACTCTGGGCCGTACAAAAGAATGGCAAGGACAACGACTCTGTAAACCCGAATTTTAGTATCCAGTCAGATACCCCGCTCATCCCACTGTGCTTTCGGCACACACACACACACACACACACACACACACACACACACACACACACACACACACACACACACATATATATATATATATATAAATATTCATGTATTCACAAAATTATGTTGAACATTTATAAGAACATTTGCATATACTCACTTTAAGAATGAATTTGGCACATAGAATTCAATTGCATACACGCACGAAAAATCTACCCACACACACATATATGTTAATCTTATTCGTACTTTCTTTTAAACTTTATTTGTAAATATATATATATATATATATATATATATATATATATATATATGTGTGTGTGTGTGTGTGTGTGTATACTCACACAATTGACACAACGATCGTTATTCATGCAATTTAACTTTTGCTGTTTTAGGGAAATTCGATTTACATCTTGTTCATAAACTGGCGTGCCTGACTCTTGTAAAAACTTCCTCCTAAATAAAAAATACAGGCCTCAATATATATATATATATATATATGTGTGTGTGTGTGTGTGTGTACAGGAGAGGGAGAGAGAGAGAGAGTCGAACGCCTCACTGGTCACAAGGAACTTATGTTTTCTCTTATAACTAAAAGATATTCTTTTCCGTTTGAAATAAATATATGTTGTTTCTGTTTTCTCTCTTTTTTTCTCCTCGTGTTCGCGTGTGATAAAATACTTGTCGTTCAGGGTTAGAATTTCAACTTTAATAGGCTTACATGTTTACCGGATTTATAAAGCAGCTGAAACAAATAGTCAAAAATAAAATGATAAAAATAATAACGAAGGTATTCTTTATTACTGCTCTAACTTAAGAATTGTTCTCTTCAAATTGGTCAAAACCGAACCAAATACATTCAGTTCTAAATCGAATACAATCACCAAAGGATTTCAAGACATTTCAATATTAAAACTGAAAATTCTTGATCTTATGGAATGTTCAATCTAAAATGATTTTCTTTCTCTTTCTTACATTATAAGGGAATGGTATTCGAAGAACTATATAAAAAAATATTTTCAGCTGAAATTTCTGGGAATTTATGAGGAAAGAAGGCTTGGAGAATTTGGTACTCACAAGACGGCAAGAGAGATGGGTAAGTAGCCTAGCTGAGGACTAAATGAGTGACAGAATAGGGATTGTAAAGGATAATGAAAAAATAAACATTGCGAATGAAAGGAAATTATGGAGGGACTTGATCGTAGATATCTTGAAGAAAAGAATTGACCATATATGGTATCTTTCGATATTCCTTCATATGATATCTTCTGATAACTTTTGAATATTGCTTAGGATCGGGTTCTCTTTTACCCTGCGCTTTGAACTAGTAAAATCCGCAACTGATGTTCTGGCACTTTCAAGTCGATATCCTTAAAACAATTAAACCCCTTAGCGACAGTAGGTGAGATATATTATGGACTCCTTCCAATATCAGAATTCTACCAACAGTTCACAATAGCTTTGAGGTCTTTTTTTTTTATAAGCATTACGCCTCGAGCAAGGCGTGAAGCCACTAGGATGCAGGGGGTTGCAGAAGATTTGGAGCGAGAGCAGATAGGAGTGATAGGATGAGGAGAGGGATAGTGGATAGATCAGGGTAACTGGAGATGTCGATTGACATTACATTTGAATAGTTGGAGATTATAGCTCTCAGGGAAACAGTAATTGGGAAGGGTGTTCCACAGGCGAGAGGTGCGAGGTATGAAGCTATTGGAGTAGAAGAGACGGCTACATTTAAAAGTTTCTACAGTGAAAGGGTAAGCGCGGGATGCCAGCCTCGTAGGGCGCTTGAATTCATGGAGTCTGGGAACCAGTGAAAGCAGCTCATCGGAGCAATTACCATGAAAGTACTTGTAGAAAAGACAGAGAGAAGCGACGGCGCGTCTGTGAGAGAGTGACTCTAGACGAGACGCCAGATCCGGACCAATTATATTACATATCCGTCTCTGGATCTTGTCAAGAACTCCGAGGTAAACAGAAGGTGTTCCAGACCATATATGGCAGCAATACTCCAGGCAAGGTCTAGTTTAAAATAATGTCTGAAATTTACCCAATACTGTTATCAACAATGACGACATCTGAAACAAAAGTTACAGCTAACTCTCGATCTATAAATTGGTCTATTGGATCCATCATTCTTTTTTTTTTTTTTTCAAAAGTATTTTTCACCTATAGTTCTTCTATCCGAATTATTTTTTGTGACTTTTTATTTTTTAATTTTCTATCATCTCCGTCAAAGAAATAAATTTAGAACAAAAAATAAAATTTGAGTCGGTGATGCATGTTGGGACGCTAATTTGAAATTTTTAATTAAATAAAAAAAAATGTCCATTCTAAATAGGTACTATTTCTGTTTTCTGAAGATGATAATAAAAGTGATACTGTAAGTATTACTAGTTCAGAATCGGATAATGATATGAATGATGGCGTCAAAGCTGATAAAAATGATTTTCCAAACCTTTCAATGATGAATGAAAAGTATTATTTGAAGGATAAATCTGAAATTTGATCTTCTAAACCAATTGAAATGACACGAAAAAATTCAATGCTATAATGTTTTACCTGAAAAACTTGAATCTTCACGTTTTACAAGAAGATCTTGTGATCCAGATCTTTCGTCATCTATATTGTTTATGAAGCTAAATCTCCTGGAAAATAATTCAAAAATGGACAAATGATGAAGCTATTCGTGTTTCGTAGGTATTGATACAAATACAAACTCTAGTGTCCTGGGTAAGACGATAAACTACATTAAACAGCAAGGCCTCTCTGATCAAGTTTTGAGGAGCGTGGAACCACATCTTAATTGCTGGTGTTCCCAGGGTGGTAGCACATGTTAAGGTCCCAGTTACGGATCAATAATTGACCCACAAACTGGGGTCAAAACACTTTGAAAATGTAAAAATAAATTTTAATATCAGAAATATTTTGTAAAAAATTATTACCAGCAATAAATTTTTGAAGAAAAATTATTACCAGCAATACATTATTATCAGCTGTACATTAAAAAATTACCAGGTATATATTTTAAAAAATTGTTTTACCAGCAATACAGTTTTTGAAAAGAAAAAATATTACCAGCAATAAAAATCTTGTCGCCATTGAGGTTGTTATGCCACAAAACAAACTAAACTATGCATTTTTGAAAAAAAAAATATTACCAGCTATATATTTTTTGAAAAAAATATTACCAGTGATACATTATAAAGAAAAAATATTACCAGAAATAGATTTTTGTAGGAAAATAATATTACCAGAAATACATTTTTGAAAAAAATTATTGCCAGCAATAAAAATTGTCGGCATTAAATAACCCATTGTGGTTGATATGCAGTAAAACAAACCAAACCAAATCAAACAAACCCTAGTGTTTAGGATCCATCCAATGAGAGAAAAAATTATAGATGCACTTTGTGCGATCCTAAAATGGATAGAAAAACACAAACCTTCTTTCATATTTGCCAAAAAATGTCCGTCGAAACCATTTGAATATATTCTGTGCAAAATGAGGCGATGAATTGTAATTTTTAAAAAAATGTACTGAAGTTTATAATTTCAAAATAAATTCAAAGATCTTTGGTAATATTTCTTTTTCTGTGAAAAAGTTTTGCTTAAAATTGTAATTCCTTTATCTGTGTATAATTATACATACCTAATAACATCAAAAAATTATTACCAGCAATACCATTTTGAAATTAAAAAAATTATACCAGCAATACAATTAAAAGAAAATTATTACCAGCAATACATCTAAAAATATATTACCAGCAATAAATTTTTGAAAAAAAAAAAAAAATTACCAGTAATACGTTTAAAAAATTATACCAGCAATACATTTTTGAAGAAAAAAATTATTGCCACCAATACATTTAAAATATATTACCAGGAGTACATTTTTTAAAAAAATATTACCAGCAATACATTTTTGAAGAAAAAAAAAATTATTGCCACCAATACATTTAAAATATATTACAAGCAGTACATTTTTTAAAAAAATATTACCAGCAATACATTTTTGAAGAAAAAATTATTACCAGCAATTCATTAACAAAAATCAATACATTTAAAAAAAAATCAATACATTTAAAAAAAAAATATTACCAGCAATTGATTTAAAAAAAAATATTACCAGTAATACATTTAAGAAAAAACTCTTACCAGCAATATATTTAAAGAAAAAAATATTACCAGAAACCTGATTTGCAATGGGATATTTTACAAAGAATACATATTCATATAAATCTATTGTAAAAATCTTCTCAGCATTAAATAACCCATTGAGGTGTTGATATACCGTAAAACAAATCAAAACAAAAAAACAAAAAAACAAAACAGATCCTTGATAGACGGAGGGTTTGAAGCTTAAAAAGGAGGGTATTAGCTTAAAAGTCGCCCTATAAGGCGGCATTTAAGCTAGCTCCTGTGAAGGGCTTTTGATTGGTCCTTCGCTGGTTCAGGAGTTTATAAGTCCCTAAGTCTTTGCATATTCTCAGCATTGAAATCTCTCCTAGCTGCCGTATAACCTGAGTTTTAATTTACTCGGGACTTTCTATTCCTCGCTGCAGCCTTGGCTCTTTTGATTGCAATCTGGTCCTCTGTTGGTAGAGATTTCTTTTTGCGAAGCATACTGCTGTCGTATGCGATAGGCAACAATAACTTACAGAAGAACTCAAAATTGGTCACTGCATTTAAGTATTACATTAATATTTAAGCTTACCTTTTAAAAGTTCAACGATAATTCTTCTGCTGCCACTTATTTTAAAGACAATTTGATGTACGTAGGTCCTTAATTTCCGAACAAACAATTACTTTTATTTCATGGGTGACGTTCGCTGGATTTCGCAGTTAATTTTAATTTTTTCATAAATTTATTCCAAGTTATAAAAATTGTTATCGTACGTATGTTATTCGTCGCAAAAAGAAAGAAAAAAAAACACGTAAAAACATCGCCGAAAACAATTGAAGTAATAAAAACTTGTAAAGCCAAAATTTCAGGATTGTCGGCCTGATTCCAAAACGGTATATATTGGGCTATGGCCTCTAGGAGTAAAGTTGAAAAGTGTGACACACTGACATTATACAGGTTATTTAAGGCCACAAAATATTTTTAGACTAAGAATTTTTTTAGATAATAATGGTTTAGTGGTACAAGTCTTATTAATTAACCCATAACTGGGGTGAAAAAAGGTGGATTATACTGAGTTTAAATTAACACAAAAACTTTGGGAATTAAAAAAATGATTTAAATTCAGTTTAAAATATCTCCAAAACTTTCTAAATTGAGGAAATCAATTTTATGTCTTCAAAATGCCAATAAATCAGAATTAGAGTGAGAGGTTTTCTGACGTGAGATTTTGAAGTTCCGCAGTGTTTGTGATTTGAAGAACACAACTCAACTGAAGTTACAAGGTTTGTGTTTTGAAGAACTCAATTTTCGGACTGAATTTGGAATTTCGGCTGAAATCGGTCTTTTGACCAAAAATGGACTTATATTCCAAATCTCAGTTAAAGGAATGTTTTGAAGTTCCATGGAGTAAATTGAGGAATTCAAAGTTATTTCTTCAAAATTATCATTGCTGTATTCTAAGCTGGACCCGAGATTCTTTTAGTTTGGGTCCGAAAGTTGAATTAGCCATCCACAGGAGCTAAATTAAAAACTAGTTACAAACGGCGTAAAACATTCTAAAAGTAATTGTTATATTTCATGTCATGATAATAACAATAGAAAAAGAGACAACTTCAGTCATACCTATTTGTTTAAGAAAATAATGAAAAGGGACGGTTGGCGTGTAGAAAAAAAAAGCAAGTATCTTCAAAAGAAATGATAATATTTAAACACTAAGAGTTTTTGAAAAGATCGTTTGAAAAAGTTGTTAGCACTAACAGTATTAACATTGAGTTGTTGGCCAGTTGCTTAAGTTGAAACGGTATAGATGCGTTTCAGTGTTCTAGTATGACGTAACTGGCAAATCTTAATCCAAAATCGGTCATGCTGATTAATCCGACTCTCTAATCTTTGCAAAGTGCGTCCAATGTAACCAAATTCACATTTGTACACAAAAGAATAAATAACAGAACTTCTATAGAAGAAAAAAAAAACTATCCTTGCTAATGGAAGAAAAAAAACTTCTTGGTATTAAAAACCAGACACAAATGCATCGCGGAAAACAACGAATGACAGAAAATGATTTCTTGGGAAAAATCAAAGACCGACATTAACCAAGTAAGTCAGTTTTAGATATACCCAACATTTAATTGGCATGAACATTTTTTTTTTATAAAATTTAAAAAGAACTATTTTATTGTTGACAAATTTTTCCACCACATCTGATGGGTTGCCGTTATTCGTAAAAACAAATCCGATGAAATATTGTTTTTTTTTCTATTTTATCTCAAACTTTTTGTAACAAAAAAAAAAAAAAAATTTTAAAAAGTCGAAAAGTTGTTTGACATTTGATTCTTTTTGGGTTTTTTTCTTCTTTTGTCGCAGTTTATTTTTTCTGAGACGCTTTTTTATAAGAATTTTGAACACAAATAGCTTCTTTGTATAAAGATATTTATAGTTTCACAACACCTTCAAATGATCTGTGCATCTCGTCTTTCAAGGCGTCTGTCAGTGCCGACAATAGTGAAAGACAGAGTAAGAATTGATATATGTTTGTCGTTAGTGTTTTGTTATTTGTTTTCTTCTACAGCATTCACCACCTTGGATAGCTGTCAGTTTTCTACTGATTACAAACCCTGACAATTACCACGATGTGTCAACATTGCGCAACCAGCTGCCTGATTCGCGTTTTATCTACTCTTTTAGTTTAAAGCGACAAGTCTGAAATGACGTCGAATTATTAAATTGGGTGTTATGAAAAGTCAAGTCTGGCCGATTCGTTGTGTGTCACTTCTAAACTCCCAAATTATTTTTGTTTTTGCTAATCATGAGAAACGTTTACGTGATTCTATTCGTCTTTGGAAAAAAAAAACAACGTTTATCGTGTGGCAACAGAATTTCTCGTCAGCGAAAATTTCCCCAGTGTTCATTTTATTATTGTATGATCTTGACACTTAGTAGCAGACGACAGCAAGAGGTCAGTTTCGTAGAAAACAATAAGGAAGCCTCACTTTGAGTCTTTTTCTCGCTGATAGAACCTATGTATCTCGTCAGTCAGTCAGTTATGTACCATACGTGATATTCGCTTAGGCGATCATGTATCTTTCGATACATGACTGACGAGGCAGATTTTTTCCCCGCATTAGGTTGTCATTTCCTTCTGCGGTAGACCAGTTGCCATCCAAGGCTATAGAATCCGGTCTGTTCTGCTATTTACTCATAGCTTTGGTGGGGGGAGAAGAGGATTCATACCTTTCCCAAGGGTATTAGCACATAAGCGAATGTAATGGCTTCGACTGGAATTCGAACTCGAATCCGATTTCTCAATCCGAGCCGCTATCTATCTAGTAGGGCGTTTGAAAAAGAATTATTTTTTATTAGAAATGATATTGAAAATAAATCATTTAAATATTAGCGTGTTCGGAAAATAATTATGTATTATCAGAAAGAATATTAAAATAAATGTTAGCTAAATTCATTTAAATATCATTTATCAAAAATATAAACCATCTTCATTTTCAACGGCTGCCATCCATCAGGAAGACAAATTGTACGTTAAAAAGAAACATAGGTTAGTTTCTACTATTAAAACCGTTTCCTTTATTGACCTAATGCACATGATCAATTCCACCCTTACTGCACCGTATTTGGCTAGTTAAATATTTAGGATATATAATAATCGAGGAATAGTACCGAAATCTGGGTTTCCATTTCGCTTCCTACCCACAAATTTGTTTTCAATATTCTAGCACCCATTAAATGGTGATCGAAACAAATCTAAATCTAGTAAGTATCGATTATGTGGAATAGCCTCCATATCCTAACGATCTTTTATTTGAAGGGAGAATAACACGTTTTCTTGGTACCACTATAGTAGAGATTTTCCAAGCTTAGCTTAGATGTGGCACAAGGCCGAAAGTATGAGGCGTCCAGTGAGGATCGAACTCACTTTTCAGTAGTAACTGATCTAGCAAGACAAGCTTGCTGACCATTACACCACGCCGAGGTGCCCATGGTACCACTATAGTATGATATCTATCAAGACATTTGCGGCTTCCGGTAAATGACGATGCACTCATTATTGCTGGAAAATGCTCAGTAAAACGATGACTTGTTTACTATTTTTTTTAAATAACATCAAATCAATTTACAAACATTAAAATCACTATTTGATTTTTTTAATTATTTGTATAAAAAATTGTTAATGATTTTTAATACATAACCAGTTCATTGTTCACTGCCTTGAATCCTAACCACTAACCGTAATACAAAACCCTAACCCTAACCCTTATATATGTCACACTTCCAACAGTTGGTAAATATCATACCAAAGGATAAAATTAATAAGAGATACCATACTATAGTAGAAAATTGACTGTAGATATCATACCAGAGTAGTACCATTTTCTTTTTTTTTTTTTTTACCAAAGCAGAACAATTTCGATACATTGCATTGTGATTTCGATCAAGTTGTTGACAATAAATATCTGCAGTGGCGTCCCTTCCATGTTCCAATCACGCGCAATGGGCGATACATATTCAAAAAAAGCAAGAACGGATAAAGTCCTGGTTTGGGATGTTGACATTTGTTTCTCATTTCATAACCACTATCATTTTTCGTTTCTGTTGACATGCAAAATCCATTTTTCATCACTTGTAACGACGCGATGCAAAGAATAAAGTGTTGACATTCCTGGTTAAAAGAATGCTAAAAATATCGGAGTGTCGTGTTCGGTTCTCAAGCGAAAGCTTATGATGAACATAAATTCTCTATTTGCAAGTTTTCGCAAGTAAACTCTGAAATTAGCTCTAAATCACACACTGACGGACAGAAGAAATGACCAATTAATTCTCTGCACAGTATCGTAACATTCAACCTTGGTTTTATCTTGGCTAATTAACTTATAATTCACATCTTTTGAAATATGTAATTACCTTCCGAACATCCTATACATATTGTTTAAAAACTTTATTATATTCTGTATTTAAAAAAAAAATGTATAATCCTTATCACATACTTCGATAAATGTGTTTGCTGTTAAGCAATGGAAGTGAGGATTTATTAAACATTTTTAAGCGTCTTATGTCTTCAGGACATAGGGAATTATGGCTCTCCACGTATTTCTTTCCTTTTCAATATCATTAAATTGAATTATCATGATTGTTCTTGCGAAGGTAGTGCTGCTATTTACCGTTGTATTCTCCACAGTTTTTAATGCAGACCTGTTCTTCTTCTAGACTAGTTGACAATTCTGGCTTACACGACCCAGTTTACTGTAATATTTAACCCTTTAGTAAATATCTATAGAATAGTTTAACTGGTATAAAAAGAGCGGATAACTATACTTTTCCGCTGATAGCTGCTATTTAGTCAGATTAGCTTTGTTTGGTTTAAGGCCCCCAAGTATTGAGCATTCTCCTTTCTTCTTTTATGTACCGTGTCCCTTCAGGATGTAGGCAATATGGCCTTCCACATCTTTTTGTCCCTTGTAGCTCTTAAACCCTTCCCGCCAATTATTTTGGGAACAAAAGTTTCTTTTTCAGATGAATTTTTATTTGTTTTTAATATCATATTTTATGCTGCTGATCCAAAATAACTTGCATTTAATTTTTTTTTCCATTTTTATGACGGAAATTATATTTTGAAAATGTCTTTTTCGCCAAGTCTCACCATAAGCCGTATTCTTTAGAAATTTAAAAAAATAATTTTCTTATATAATTTTATAACCGTATACACACTCTTCCCCTGACTAGACATTTGGGGTGTAATTTTTGGAAAAAAATCGAGTAAGAGTGTAAAAGCAAAATAAATGTACTCGGCTTAAGGAAGACTAAGAAACTGAGGCACCTTGAAGTACCCGAACCATGGCTAAAACTTCTATCAGACGTATGAGTTGACAAATGGACCCGTTTTAAGTTCAGAAGGGGATAAAAAAAATCAAGATCGATGAATAAACACACCCATAGCTGGCTTTTTTAACATTATATTTTTGACGTGTTTATTCGTCTGCGACTGAAAAAAAAAACGTACGGTAAAAACGTATATACACGACTACGCCAGGGAAGGGTTTAATAAGTTTTGTCTTTTTGTTCTCCCAAACTCTGTTCTACCATCCAATTGTTCAACCCTATCAATTGCTTTTCCCCTGTACCTCCTTCCCTCAACCAGTCACGTGAGTATCAGATTTTCCAAGCCTTCCTTCCTCATTCCAAGCCCCAGAAATTTCAACTTCCTAATGTTAGTATAAGTTTCCTTTATGTTTCCATTTTTTGCAAAATCTCGTTGTAGATTAAATGTTCAGTCCATGGTATCCTCAGAATCTTTCTTTAGAACCACATTTCCGTTGTTTAAAGTCTCTTCTTCATCTTTAAGGTGATTGTTCAGCATTCGCTGCCATACGGGAGGACCGATATAACGTAACAGTTTAGGAATCTTATCTAACGATTTTTTTTTCTGTCTCTTAATACTCTGCTTAGTTTTTGGTATGTATCTTTAGTCATTCCAATACGTCTTCGGATCTCAGTGTCGCACTTTCCGTCCTCAGTTAGAACACTTTCCCAGCAAACAACGAAACCACTTGAGAAAAGTAAAGTCGTATATTGATTTATTTCCTTCCATTTTCAAGATTTTGTTTGCAGCTTCAACGGTTTTGAAAGGATGTGAACATTTTTGAAAGCTTATGAAACAATATGACCCTAGCGTCTGTCGATGTTCGTACCATATGTAGAAAGAAACATTACGCTAAGTAGTAAAATATGTATCAGTAAATCATTATTATCTCCAAAAGATTCTGACAATGTAAAAATATTTTTCTGGCTTTAAAAACCTGCAAAAGTTTGATAAGTCGAAAAGAATAAATCAATCTCGAATTTGAATTTTGTCCGTCGTTTCTTCCTAACTAATGAGAAATTAAATATTTTTTTTAACGTTTTAAAAAAGAGAAAACATTCCTGACCAATCAATAATTCGAAATTTCCTAAATAATAGTCAACTAGATTAGTTGGCTATGCATTGTCCCACGACAAGATGCCAGACTACTGAGCATTTTAATATTTCGGTACAGGGATGATATATAGATTCATGACTTCTTCCGAGACTATTAATGTCTCAACTGAAAGTTGATATCAACAGAGAATTGCATCTTTCGTATTTTTCATTTTTTTAGTTCAACTCATACTTTTATTACTTTTTAAAATCCCTTAAAATTTATATTTTTATTTGCTTTATGAAAAGATTTTCTGTTTCTCAGTAGTAAAATTTCACATTCTCATTTCTGGTAAATATTTAATCCTGAAGGAAGAAAAATGACTGTAAAACGGTAATGGCGGAAAAAAACAAAAAAACTCAACTTAAGCTAAAATATGACAATCAATTTCAACGAAGACAGCAGTTAAAACACTGAAGAAGTGTAGTGATCCGGGAAACATTCTTTCAGGTTTCTTTGAAAGAAGCTGTTCGAGTGGAATTTCTTCTTTACTAACGAAATAAGAAGGAAATAGGGATGATCTTTTCAAGTGTACGTGACATCTGTGAAGGGCTGGCGGGACTAAGGAATGCGGCTCATCAGAGAATTTTCCATAGAAATAGCCCAGAGAATATCAAGAGGCTTGCCGTCTGTGGGACAGGGTTATAGAATAGAAAATAATTCATTATCCACAAGTTTGACGAAGACGCGTTTAAAATATATCATGACTCAAAAATGATAACTGGGTCATTCCAACCCAGATATTTTTTAATCGTTTCACCCCAATCAATGCGTTAATGCCATTAGGATGCAGGGGCTTACAGGGATCGAAAAACATGAAAAGACTTTAGTGAAGAGAAGTTAGGAAAAGACAATAAAGGGTTCAGGAAGACATAAGGTGGCGATTGATGTTACATGTACATTTTGAAGATTGTAGTTGACAGGGAAGCAAGAAATCTGAAGGGAGCTTCGAAAATGAGAAGTGTGAGAAACGAAATAGAATAGAAATGACTGTTGCATCTATCTAGTTCAACAGTAAAATGGTGAGCGCTAGTTGTCAGTCTCGTGGCACGCTTAAATTCATATAGTCGCGGGACAAGTGGGAAAAAGCACATCAGATGATTTACCATGAAAACATGTGTAGAACATACAGAGAGAAGTCATGTCACAAGACGTGATGCCAGGTCAGGATCTATTACATTACAGACCCTTCTTTGAATTTCGACAAGAGATATTCGACGAGATATACAGCAGGAACACAAGACTAGATATAGCAGCAATAACCAATGCACGGACAAATGGTAAATTTATAAATGTGCAATATGGATTCTGGAGAGAAAAACTTTCTACCACAACAAGGCGAACCAACTTTCCTTGCACCTTAAAAATAACTGATTAGGTGCAGTGTCATGACGATTTTTCTCCTCTAAAAGAGCTCCGACGATTATAAAGTGTTCGTTAACAATCTAGAGACTACTACAGCCATTTCGGCCTCATTAACTATCGTCTCTTTGTGCCAGTTACTTGCAAAATCCCTGAAACTAATTCGGTTAATGATCATATTTGTTGTGGATTCCGAGATGAAATTCGTTCTCCAATGAATGACAAACGTATGAATTAAATATAAGAAATAAAATGTATTTATACAATAATACAAAGGGTAATACTGTTAGTAAATCCAGGAACGCGGTTAGTAGCAATACTATATAGATATATACAGTGTCGAAGTAGGACTTCCTTAGAGTTTACGTGCTTGTAACTGGCTTCTACAAGAGGTTACCTCACACTATTACTCTACCTCCAACTCAATCACAATCTCAGTCTCCTTACTACCAATCTCCACTCTCTGTATACTGACTGACTCTGGGTATTTAACGGCAGCAGTCCAAGTAACACTTTGGTCGAGTCCACTTATATGAAAAAGGGGAGGACTCCATAACAATATTGATATAAAGTTGAATAAATGATTGAGAGCCATTTCTTATGATGTACTATTCCTACTAACAGTTCCTTAAATGTATAAAAACGAGCAATGAAAAATGGATTGCATATAACAATGTTTAATACAAAAGCAATGGAATCACAAGGAAAAAATCTCTACAAACGACCCAAAAGCTGCGCAGCATACAAGAAAATTATTTTTGTATGTTTATGATACTATCAACTATAGTGAGGTTCACCCTGTACAAGGCTTAGGGCGAGGCACTCGAAATGGAGGGTTACGGTAAAATGCAGTTTATGCAGACAGGAGTGGAAGATAACGGTTAACCCTAGACATGAATATGTTAAGATTGTAGTAATCGGGGATATTGAAGTTCCCGCGGATAGAAAAGTTATCTGAAGAAATTAAGTGAAAATATTATCAATCCTCTCAGATATTCGATAGGAGATTACTGACCCATCATCCCGAGGATGACAGCGAACGAATGTAGTGCTAGGGATAAATGTCACGCGGAAGCAAATGTATGGGAAATCAGGGTCTTCGTTTTTTGCGTCCCTGTCACAGGGGAACCCGTCTTCGATGTAGGCACCGAGTCCGTGGCCGTACATGAAACACTATGTGCATATTTTTAGGTCTAGCAGTTGTAACGTGCCTATAACAGTCTGGAACATTATTGTTTTTTACTGTTGAAATTCTAGATGGAACAATATGTTCTATTCTAATAGTGTTTTGTTTTTCCCTCGTATTTCTCTTCTGTGGAAATCTATCCCTGTTTCCTACTTCGCTGCCAAATAAGTTTTTCAAAAACTGAAATGCAACCTTCATTCGCTGTCTTCTGAAATTTGTTCTCGACTAAGTAACGTCCACAAAGTCGAATCACGCTGATCCTCTTCGTATTCCATTTGTAAGAAAGAAATTCCCCTCAGATGCTACTTTGTAGAACAGCTTTCTACATGGACGCTTCCCCGAACACTGCAATCTTAATATCTTCATGCTCAGAGTGAGTCATTATTTTCATATCCTCATAATCTTCATTTCCTACATAATCATCTTACATAGATATAACTCGCTTTGTTCAGTAACTTCCTACCACGTGTGGCTCTTAAACCTTTTACGAAAATAATTATGGCGTATCCACAGTAATTTGATATTATACAGGACATTATTTCACAAAAATAAAATTCATATACACGACGATTCTATTAATGTGTGTGTGTACGCATAGAAAGAAAGAAAATGAACAGAAAGATTAGGATGTAGAGAGGAATACGTTAAAAAAGGATTAATATGAGAGAGTAATGTATGCAGTTATACACACACACGCACATACACACACACATATATATATATATATATATATATATAGAGAGAGAGAGAGAGTGTCTGTGTGTGTGTGTGTGTGTGTGTGAATCCGTGAGTGGTAAGGATAATTCAAATAGAATTTTTAATATAAAATATTAAAAAGATAGATCTATGAAGAGAGCTCAATGTATTAAAATACAGAGCAATATGATAGACATCAAAGGAAAAACTTAATACATCATTAAAGAGTTCGGTAATAATTTATTTCAGATAGACAACTGTCTCTTCAGACCCTCCCTGAATTATAAAATGGTTTAAATCATCCAGACAATTTATTAAAAATTACAAGAGGAAGTGAATAAAAGATTTTTACCTAGAAAAATCATTGAAAAGATAAGAGAAAATGGGGGCAGAAAAACAAAAAATGTGTCAAACCAACGGGCATGGCAGGGAGAGAGGATACAATGTTGCAAGTATTTAAATACATTGAACAAATTTATATCCTCATCATCATCTAGTCTAAAAATATCGTATATATATATATATATATATATATATATATATTCATTCATTGAAAACGACAGACAAGGTACTACGGTTAAGGTTTTTATTTAATTTTTCTTGTGTTCTGACAAGAGCTTTCTTTTCTGTACAAAGAGTGTGCAAAAACTGTCCAAATGTTTTATAGTTCCGAGTGCTTTCGGCTATACCTTTAGCCATTATCAAGGATGATTCAATTTTTCAGCTTCATTACGTGTATGTTTTAGTGTGTCGGTTACACAACTACATGCTTATCTAGACGCCTTACGTTACACCTATCTGATCATAGCTCTATTAGAACCCATTTAAACACGCACATAAACTTACCAGACCCCATTAGAAACATACTAGTTGAAAACACAAATATAATAACTTCAACCATCTTTAAAAAAAGACTAAAAATAATGGAAGCTTTAATAATAAAAAAATAAAAGTCAACTCTTAACAATATTCACTATGTGCTAACTGTATTCGGAAATTAAAAATATCTCAACAACACAGTAAAACATACACATAATGCACACACTCGATTAAGCTGCTCAGTAAAAAAGCTGAAAATTTATTATCTCTGTTTTATCTTTAAGGAATAATTTACCTCCAATAACCTTGAATAAATTTCTTGAATATTTATGACCTTGAATAACCATTCGAGTCTCGCGTAATTACTTAACTCTGATTGGTTCCTTCATTGCTACTCGATCTTGTGACTCGTCATTTAAAGGTTATTTTCAGGCAACTTTCGTCTTTCGTTTTGCCCTTTTCGTATGGCTAAGCAACTCACTGATTTTGAGCGTCGAGTTATCGTACTTTTCAAAGAAGAATATCCGACGTGGAGATTGACGAAATGTGAAGAAATCCTTCCTGAATTTTTCAGTTACATATCAGTCGTCACCAGTTTACAACGGTTGTCTCACGTCTTTCTGAATTTACCGCTTTTTTACTGGGCACCATATATATATATATATATATATCCTGTCTTTATAACAGGAGTAGAGGTTTATTCATTGTGTGTTTCAGCTCTGTACTCCTAACGCTTGCCCTTTCTTACACTAACATAGGTTAACACCTTATTGGCTCTTGGACCTTGTATTGGGTGAACATTATTAAACAATATATATATGTGTGTGTGTGTGTGTGTTTGTATGTGTTTTCCGATATAATAATGACAAATACTCGCAGTCTTGTAACACAAAGCCTGAAGTATGGAATACCTAGTGGGTTTCAAATTAGCTATCCAATAATATTTAACCGAGCTAGTAATTAACCATTGCCCTATATTTTTGTCAAATTAACATTTAATTGAATCTGCCTATTTTATTTCATTTTTACCAGAAAAATAGAACGTCTGAAATTGTAGATTACCCAAGAAAAGATTAAAAACCATTACGATTTCTTCTTGACCAAATATTTTATAGCGGGCGACTGAATAAAGAAAAAAGAAGAAAATGTAGAGAAAGAGCAAAATACGTGCGATCGGCACACAGCGAAAACAATTATTTCAGATTAGGGAGGCGGTGTAAGGTCAATATTTGTTTCCAGTGACAGAGGTTCCGGAAAGTTAGAATGAAATACAAATAAGGAGAAACCTATGTATACATGCTGCTATAAATTTCGTGCTGTCAGCCAAGGTGGCCAAATGATGCCTTGCATGTCACTTCCGTGTTTGCTAACAGAAGTTAAAGGTAAGACGAGGGAGGATAGAGGACGACAGGGGTCTAGAAAGAAGGAGAAAGGGAAAGGACTAAAATAAGAGGGTGCTGGATGGAAGAAACGAGAAGCGACCTTTTCTAGTTAAACAGAAATTGATCAAAGACCCCGAATTAGCTCCAACAACCATAACTGTCAAAAGTAGACTGCTGAGGGCGGGAAGATGAAGGCACATCTTAAATATTCTAAGAAAAGGAGCCAATTCATAGAAAAGGGATTTATTCATGTTGAGCTAGGTTACCATTGAGGTTAAGGTGAGGGTGTAGGTGGTGAATGTCTTGGCGTGGGTCTTGAGTTTACAATGCACCAAGTATGGCTTCGACCTAAATCTAGCGGACCTCCATGCGTTGATTAATTAAAAGAATCGCTGACATGTCAGCCGGCCATATTGGACGGACTCTGATTGCTATGTCACCGCTACCCACCCACCCAACTGCGTGCATTCCCCCTCCCCAGAGTCTGAAAACGTGGAAGCGAATAAGAGACCATCCTATCGTAGGGGCACGCGCGAAAAGAAACATTCTCTCATCCGATCTAACATCCGATACAGAAAGCAGTTCCGGCACTCGGTACGGATGGAAACCAGTTATACGTGCACCCGGGCATAACCACAAATCAGCTTGCATCAAGGTCTGGGAGGGATCGAAATCGGTATAAACATGCCTTACAGCTACAAATAGTAGAACGTAGAGTAAAGCCATGATTTTCAACCTTCTGTGGAAACTTATTCTAGATGCCATATCCCTATTTGAAGTGGGAGATCATGGCTCTCCACAACTTCCTATAATTTATACCTTTTAGGAACGTTTACATTTTACTATCCCTCCCACCCCCTGTTATACCATTCATTTATACAACTTCGGTAGATAGGTAAATTGCTGTTATCCGATATCCATCCTTCTTTCAATATATCCTGTGAGTGTCAATTTTCGACCCCTTCTTTCCTCGTTATATGTCCCAGAAATGTCTATTTCTGATTTTAAATATGAACGAAAACGCACTCAGCCACTACTTACAGTGCCGGCCACTAGGTGTCTCTTGACTTGCTATTTTGTTAGGTGCATGTTTACCATTTAAATGTGTCATCATTCCCTCTTCACGATCGCCATCTTTTGCTACTCCATAGTAGCAAGAGATAATACCCATTTTAGACGTTTAATTATTGATTATCTTCTCACATACTGGTGGGGATTAATTGACCACAATTTCTTTCAAGTGTGGCTAGTTGAAAGTTGATGTGTGTGCTGTTTGTATGAGAGTGCAGTATAATGAAATGCACGTACAAGTGTTGTGAAAAAAAAAAAACAATCAGACTGAGTATCTGCTTGTCTATGAAGGGCTAGTTTTTATAGGAGACTGTGACTAAAGGAGTCCGTGATTCAAAAGGTTTAAGAATCACTGGTTTAATTGTTTTTAATCATTTCATCCCAAGCAAGGCGAGAATGCCACTAGTGCGCAAGAGGTTACAGGTAGTGAAAGTGAGAGAAGACTGAGAATAGGGAGGATTGAAGAAAAGACAAAAGGTGAACAGGATTCAAGAAAACAGAAGATGGCGATTGATGTTGCATTTACATTTTTTAAAGATTTTAGTTATCAGGGAAGCAAATAAACGGAAGGGATTTCCACAGGTGGGATACGCGGGAAAATAAACCGTTGGAGTAAAAGTGGCGGTTGCATTTGGCTTTTTCAGAAGTAAAAGTGTGGGACCTAGATGCCAATCGAGCAGCGCGTTTAATTCAGGGCACCAGAGAAAAAAGATCGTCAGAGCAGTTGCCATGACAATATTTGCAGAAAGGGGAGAGGGAAGCTTTATCACGTTGGTAAGAAAGTTATGTGCCTTTTGCTATTAAGTAAAACTCTTTGTTTTTTTTTATATTCACTCGATAGGGTTTGACGAAGGATCGTTTATTCATTTCAATCCGGTCTTGTTTTTAAAATAACCAGGTAATGTATGAAAGGCTTCTTCTAAAATAGATTTGTTAACAAATGAAAATTTCTCTAGAAAAATTTATAATATTCAGTATAATATTGGCTGAGAGAAAAAGTTCTTAACTTTACCAGTGTTTAGATATGTTTTGGATGAACTTAAATGCATTGTCGAGGAATTTACTACTAATCGTTTGTGTTGCATAGTCCCCTGGTGGAGTGGGCGACGGTGGTTATTCGATAATAGAGTTGCATTCTTCTCTCACAACCGAAGATCGTTAGTTCTTTTGTCAGGGATTAAAGAATTTCAACAGAGAGCAGGGGATTTTAACTTATCTATTTTATTAACGTCGACGTTAGAGAGAAAACATTACGCTAGCTTAATGATATAAATTGTGTGAAAAAACAATTAGAATCACAACTTACAGGAATTTAGACCTCATAAGACATCCGATTGTCTGAAGCCAGTATCGAAATCCGACAGATTTGGTTTCAGCCGGAGATTTTTCCCCTAAGCTATCAGCTCATGGCTGAGATGGAGGTGAATTTTTACGTATTTATTTTTGAATAAACACGCCAGTGACTCAGAGTGTACGATTCATTATCAGCAATAGCAGTCACTGTTTACAAATTCGCGCTTAACCTCTAAATCGCTCGAACGAATTTTATTTTTTCAGGGACGTATATATTGTTATCCACAGACAGACTGTTTCGCTGTCTCACAGCTCATCAGTGTAGCTAGACATCCGATTGCCACAAGCCAGAATCAAAACCCGATTGATTTGGCATGAGTCGTAGTTTGACGTGTGAAACATTTCGTTCTTTAGGACTTCATATGAAAAATAGAATTTTGGTAGGACCCACTTATGTTTATGACTGGCACTCAGAACGCGCAATATGATAAAACTATGTAATAAATCAGGTCGTATTGCACGCTATGAGATGTCTACGCTGGTCTTGAAATAATATCAAGGGCTAATTTAGTTTATAACATCAACCCTAGGAACTGACATTTCGCGGTGTCTTGAAAACGTATATATACGTCGACAGTAAGATATTAAAGTTTCGTAAAGACGTATAAGTACGTCAACAGCAGTGGAATTATTAACAGCTTGCTTGTATCATTATTTTTTTCCCTTCTCCTTACATATGGTATCCATTTTTGTTGAGATTGCTGGATGAGTTCTAATGATGTTGTTTTTGCTATTTGGTAAAGTTCTTCGCTTGTAATTGTATAACGCCAGTCTGTAAGGTTTGATGAAGGATCGACATCTTCTGAAACTTCTGCACTCGGAAACATCTTCATCTTTTCTACACAGCCTTAGAACCACAAATGCAATTCGCAGTTGTATAAACAGATAAAATTAAATCCTCTTTGGGGATTGTCACCTCAGAAAGTAATTGGATTACAACTAGAAAGACTTTATAAGCTTTGGCCTCTTTTCCCCACATAGTCCTTCACGGTGAAGCAATGCCAATTTAAGATAAATTCAATTATGAACGTTGAAACTTCTAAGATGTTGCCTTTCTCAAAGAGATCTTTCCTAGAGAAATCGGAAAATTTAAAGACCAGGAAATTGATCCATAGCCTTGACTTCCATAATAAGATTATACACTTGCATATTGCGGAAGTGAAAGATTCTAATGTCGGCTACAGGGCTTCTCATGTCAGCATTTAAGCATTCAACAACCGGTTTATATGATTTTGACCAAAATAATGCTACACAAAAGCCAGATCGCTCCAAGGATGGAGTATTGCCGCCATATTTGGGATGGAGCTGCTCAGTCCTCACTTTCCGCTTCAAAAACCAAGCTAGTCATTTTCATCATTAGCAAGCGGATCCATTATCTTTTACATTTGTTTTCTAATGTTCCCCCAATAAAAGACCCAAGGATCACTCAAAGTAGAGGGTTACTGTGTGGAATTGTATTAGCGTAACAAAGGACAAGATAACAAGGAAAGATAACTAATTCTAGCCTTGAAGAGGTCAATATTCAATAAGCGAATAAAATTTCAGAGTTCAGGCGGAGACGTTAGGAGTATAGAGCTGAAGTAAATTTTAGGAGAAACCGGAAACTCAAGCGTAAACAGGAAACTAGAGATAAACCGCTACTCCTGTTCAAAAGACCGGAAAGAAGTGTAAACCGAACGATAGGAAAACCTATCTACTCCTATTTTATCAGAAATGTTTAGAAAAGTGATAGCATGGTCGTGTTTCTCCCTATTCTACTCCACCTTTTGTGGTAGTAACTTGTAGAGTGTAGAATCACTCCGTAATGATTAGAGTCCAAAGCGCTTTCGGTCAATCCATTAAATAAGAAGTATGTAGGAGAACATTTTAAACTCGACAGGTTTCCATATGCATTTAGCTTTTTTCCTAATGTTCACCTAATACAAGGCCCAAAGGGCCACTCAAGGTAGATGGGTACTGTGTAGAGTTGTATTAGCGTAAGAAAGGGCAAGATAACAGGAAAGATAGCTAATTCTAAACTTGCAGAGGTCAAGATTTAATAAGTGAATAAAATCAGGCGGAGACTTTAGTGAGATATAGTGTTGAAGCACAGTTGTTCTCTCAATGACACTCCTTGTTTTGAGACTCAACCTCATTACAAGGTTACTGAATTGAATAATCACACGAAGGCTGGTAATGAACGATAATACTTAGGATACGAACAACGCGTATAAGATTCGCCAGCGGCGCGTATAAATAGTCAACTGCTAGAAGTGAGTCTGTGAATTCCACAATGAATCTCCAACTGCAGGATATCTAACAACCACCTCATGCGGTCATATGTGGCACAAGGCCGAATTTATTGTGGGGTATCCGAGCCTGTAGACTCGGCCAAAAAATCCCCATAGATCCCGTGTAAAACGGGGTTGTGTAGCTGTTTCCCGAGACGAGACTCTGCCCTTCGACATTGTCGCGTGTGGGGATCCTCTCTGTCCGGAGACAGAGAGTTTGACCAACTCAGCTGGAGACGAATCTCCGACGGAAGGATATCTACCAACTACCCGACGCTGTCAGATGTGGCACAAGGCCAAATGTAATGTGGGGTATCCGAGCCCGTAGGCTCGGTCAAAATGTCCCCGTAGACTCCATATAAAACGGAGTCTGGCAGCTGTTTCCCGAAACGAGACTCTGCCTTTCGACATAGCCTCGTCTGGGGATCCTCTATGCCACGAGGCAGAGAGTTTGACCAGCACAGCTGGAGACGAATTTCGAACTCAACTGCAGACCAACATACAGTATTTACTGCTCTATTTATATGAATGACGACATACCCATTATTATGCATCACTACAACAACTTCATCGCTAAATATGTTGGAAGATGCTCTGCGTTTTCCGTCTTAACAGAGTACCTGACTCCATCTGTCATGTTCTATTTTTAGTAGATTCAGATCAGATTGAAAAGGGGGTATTGCTTCCAATTCTGGGTTCCAGCCTTGACAAAATTCAAAATCGATTACACATTCTTCTGGGTGATTAATTATTTTCTACCTTACAGCCTATTTTTTTTCCATAGATATATAACAACCCTATCGCTACTTTAACGCTATTTTGCATGGCAAATGTTCAAATGCATTTGGGCCTCGTACAGGGTGAGCATCATTGTAAAAAAACACTACGGAGTCACTTAAAAAAAACGACTAATAGGAAAAAAGAAAAGATTAATTCGGAATAGTGTTAAATACTAACATCTCGAGAAAATAATTTATATAAACTGCTTGTTGATTGGACAGAAATGTTTTCTCTTTTCTAATTAAAAAAAAAAAAATTTCTAATTGGTTAGAAACAAATGATGACAAAAATTCAAATATTACCAACATTTTGCAGGTTATTTAAAGCCAGAAAATATTTTTACACTGTCAGAATCTTTTGGAGATACAGTGTAACCCGGATATAAGAGAGTTGTCGGGACCGGAGAAGAAGTCTCTTATATCCGGGTTTCTCTTATATCCGGGTTTGGTCTATTTTGTATACATTAACACAGGCTCTAATTTGGGACCAGAGAAAATCTCTCTTATATCCGGGTTTCTCTTATATCCGGGTTACACTGTAATAATGATTTACTGATACATGCCTTCCTAATTAACTCATAGTTTGGAGAGAAGAAATGATTTCTGTTTTTTGTTACAGTTCTTTGGCTGCGTGTAAGTGAATATGACAAATCCATCTGGAGACGGCTCTCCCATTTATAATTCCGTCTCGTTATACATTTTTCCACGTAGAGATACAAGCTTACCATACCCGGTATACTATGTACTGTTGGTGTGGTAGACAAGATTCCGTTGGCTGTATTCTGATATTTTAGAGACAGCTGAAATTTTAAAGAGTCCAAAATGGCGTCATGTGTAAGGGTTAAAAGTAGCGAGACCTCATCAAAAAATAAGTCATTCAATATTATCTTCTTTTTTTTTTTTTAATCTTATATGGATATTAAATATTTTATACACACGCCAAGATACCGTCTCCTTTGGCGAAATATATTTCATTTAACGTTAGGGTTTTATTTATTTTATTTTATATAATAATAGTTACTAGGATGTTGACGATTTATTGGCATCTATCTATCTATCTATCTATCTATCTATCTATCTATCTATCTACATAGTGCCCAGTAAAAAAGCGGAACATTTATTTTTCCTGTATTATCTTTCAAGGAATAATTGACCTTGAATAACTTTGAATAACCTTGAACAGAATAGCTTATGTTAATTAACAATATTGATGGCATTTTGGATCTAAACGAATTCGATAAATTAATTGGCGAGGTCAGATTTTTTAAACCACATTTTTTACATGCAGAAGCCAGACAATGTTTATCATTTTACTCATCAGAGTCTTTCTTGGATATTTACAAATCTACTATTCGTCCGTTAATTGAATACTGCTGAGGTATCTGGTTTGATGTTCCTGGTATTCATCTCGATACTCTTGACAAAATCCAAAGACGGATCTCTAATGTAATCGATCCTGACTCAGCATCTCGACTTCAGTCACATTGTCACCGACGTAACATGGCGTCCCTCTGTCTTTTCTACAAATATTTTAACTGCAACTGTTCTGACGAGCTTTTTTTATTGGGTGCCACGATCGCAGGAATTTAAGCTAACTCGGTTAGTTATTCCAAAAATCGTTTGAGAATTACATATATATATATATATATATATATATATATATATATATATATATATATCCGACAATTTATTAAAGACATTTCAAAGGACGAATATTTTCTATAAAAATTTCTCGGACATTCAGGCCGGTAAATGTTATTTAATACTGTTTATTATAAACAGAGCATTTACTAAAATACTTGTATCTATAAAAAGAATGTTAAAATATAAAATGTATATATATATATATATATATATATATATATATATATATATATATATATATAAATTAATTGATTTAAAAATCAATTAGTTTATAATATTAATGCTCTGTAAATTTACATTGAGCACTATTTTGTAAAAATAAAAACATCTATAAGAACGCCGGATTATATATCTTACTGTTCTTTCTTTATATATATATATATATATATATATATATATATATATATATATATATATTCACGAGACATTAACGAGACATTTCCGCCACACTTCCAATGTTTAAATTTCAACATTTCAACATACAAATGCGTATGTATAGACATAACACCACCCGTATACATACATGTGTCATAGCCGAAACTGCCCACATACGTTTATATATGTATGAGTCCCGACGGACGACCAAGTATGTATATGTGTCTGCATACATCGATGTTTGCGTTAGTACGATGAATGACAAAACGACGAAGTTTCCTCCCACCACTTCCACAATAACACCAATACACGCAATCTACATAACCCCAAATTTTTTAAAACATTAATCAGTTTGTCTGACGATCGCTAAAGCGTGAAACCCAGGGTCACAAACTCACATCTATCCAACCAAATATATATATATATATATATATATATATTTTCTCCTCCATCTGTCGCCATCTCTCTCTGTCTCATTCCTTTTTTTTACGCCTGTTTTCCTCCTCCTCCCACTACTAGTACAAGTATAATTATGGATAGGTTTTGAGACGAAGCAATGACTTGTTGCCTGACGAAGCCATCTTGGCAGAAACTGTGATTGCTCTGTCTTCCCAACTATTTATTTGGTTTTTATAACTTCCAACTTAGTTGTTTTGTGTCAGAATTAACTTTCCAAAATTCATTTCTTGTATCCTCGACTGCATGTTATTGGGATTGCGTGTTCATCAAAAATACGGCATCCAATATTATCTATTTTTTAGACGCATATTAAATATTTTATACACACTTCAAGATAACGTCTCCTGTGGTGAAAGATATTTTATTTAATGCGGTTGGTTTATTTATCTTATTTTATATTAAAATAGATTCTAGGATTTTTAGTCTTTCTTTGCATCGATCAATCAATCAATCTATCTAAGTAAATCCGGAAATTTTTTTTTTAAGAGAAAATAATTCATTGGAGTAAAAATATATTAAATGTGTAGTAATTTCAGAAACGTCTCCGGTAAATTAAGATCCAGGATCTTTTGAACAATGTTAGAGATTTTTCCCGTATTTCTTGTTTAGGATTAGGTTTCTGGTTCCTTTTAAAATTTTCTCATTCTCTTTCACTCCCAGTAGCCACTTGCGTCTTAGTGGCATTATCGCTTTGCTTATACCCTTACTGATAAAAATTCATTACTTTCCGAACACCATAATATTTTAATCAGATGAAAATACAAGTATTTTGTGGTAGTTTTGTCAAAATAACACTCCTCAGTTTTTTTTTTAAATTTTTTTCCTTGTAAACATTTGTTTTGAATCTGGTCAATCTATGTAGAAAAGGCAAATTAACACCATAATTGCAAACGAAACAGAGACGTATTGAGCATACAAGTTTGAATGCGGGCTTTCTGCTACGATAACACGCCTACATCCGTATAATCACTGATCCATACACAAGTTGATGAAACAGACAGAAATATCTATTATAATGTGTGTATGAGACTACATGTACGTATGGAATGTATATGCACACGTCTGTATTGCGTGCTTTTTTAAATCAGTATCACCCCATTCAAGGCACTGAGACACAAGGGTTAGTGGGTGTAAAAAAATTAAGAACAGAAATATTAATAATGAGCGGGAAGAGAAAAGAGTAATCAAGAGGACATTAGATAGCGATTGATATTGCATTAAAATTTTTGCAGATTAAAGTTGGCTGGAAAGCATGAAGCCGGGAAGTAGTTCCACAATCTAGAAGTACGAGAGAAGAAACTGTTAGTATAGAACTTACGGCTACATCTAGCCAGCCCAACTGTAAATGGATGAGACCTCGCCGCCAGTCTAGTGCTGCGCTTAAATTCAAAAAGTCTAGTTACCATAGCGATGATCTCACCCGAACAATTTCTATGAAAGTATTTATAGAAAAGACACAATTATTAAGACGCTTGTGTCATTTAATGCACAGCCACACATACATAAAGACGTAATTTGACTGATTTGGAAATACAATATTGAAATAATAAATTTCCCTCCCACTCAGTCTGGACAGCCCCTGCTTTGGGCTGAGCAGTAAAATAATACATTTGGAGACAATGAAGAAAAACAAGAAAATAAAAAATATATAATCCCCTTTAAATCCGTTAAATAATCTCTATGCTTTCATGTGTGTGGCGGTGAAATAAAACAAATAAATAAATAAAAATTATCGGCTTACAATGAGAAAGCTTCAGCACGTTATAGATAATTATGTCATCTGTTGTTTATCGATCCATATCAGTCTATTCATATGTAATATATTAGCAAATTTGGATCTTCGTTCCCCTCCTCACAAAAAAACATCAAAAAGCCTTTTTTTTTCTTATAGAAACCGTTATTATTTCAGCTACTTTTGTGACACTATTGTGATCACAGTAGTATGAAATTAAGATTACAAGGGTTCATGGTAAAACACTGTATAGAAATTGGAAAATTTGAAGGGTTAAAAAAACGTTAAAATCATTAAGGTGAAAACGTGAATTGAATTACGGAGCAAGGAAAAAGAATTTTTTTCCTTATACACTGATGGGCAAATAGAATTGTTATGAATCCACAAAGCCGGAATGTAAGCAGTCTGAAATATATCCTTAGAAATGAAGAAAATGACATCAGAAAAACAGAAATAATTTTTAAACACAAAAGTTTGTTATCAGAAAATTATTGTTGTCGAAGAATGTATTGGTTTGAATAACTGACCGCTTTATTTGAAGAGCAGTATTGTTTCTCCACAATTGGAGAAAATAATTAATTGATATGTATATTAACTGTCGGCCGAAAAACGAATTGGTTTATTATAAATCACGAATCTGGTGACTTAAACAGTCTAAAATATGTTCTAAGAAATGAGGAATGTGAAAATTCTTTGACATCAGAAAAATATAAATGATTTTTTAACACAAAAGTTTGTTATTGGAAATTAATTGTTGTTGGAGAATGTATTGTTTTGAATAATTGACCGCTTACGCTGAGGATCTATCGTTTCTCTATGATTGGAGAAAATAATTAATTGATAGGAATATTAATGAGTCCTGAGTTGTAGTAAGAGTCGGGCAAAATGTATGTAATCGGAGCACTTTGTTGAAGCCGCCAGTTGGAGAGAGAACCGAAACGAGTCAGCAGCGGAAAGATGAGCTGCTGAACCCACGTGATCTGCTGCCGACAGAATTCCCGACAGACCTATTTCTTCATTGTGCTTTTTTAACCCGCTCCATATTTTAGAAGAAAGCGACACAGTGTCACGATAGAAATTTTAACGGGAAGGGTTAATTTTGTTATATCAACGACTATACAAACCAACTGAAAATTAATTCAGCGACCTTCTTCATTATTTTATGTTATTTGTATTTTCGCCAGCCCAGCGTAAGCATTCTTTGTCCTTTTGTAGCACGGTTACGCCGTAGCCCGATTCATCGCTCAAGTAAGGAGAAATTTAGGTCTTCACTGCTCTGTGATCAGGGAATACAAAGTGGGACAGGCCATACAAAGGAACGATTGACCAGCAGATAAACATTATTTAACCGGTAGCAATACTGACCAGAGTTGGAAGGACCCAGGATCGAGCCGGGTCAGTCGTGTTATACCTTCACTTTTCGGGAATGTTTTTTTCTTTTAAAAAGCGATGATTACAATTGTAATGAAACTTAAACATATGAAAGTGAATTTATACATTTTCTTTGTTTTTGAGAATTGACAACAAAAATAATAAACAATTAATTTATTATATTGTTTAATAGCATGTTTCGCAAAACACTGGCTAATTGCCAATTGATTCGAACTTTATAAAATAGTAAATAATAAGGATTTCATTATAGCTCGTTCATATATTTTAATAATTTAGTAAATGATTTTTTTAAATTTATGAATAAAAAATGTTTTCATATTTGCTTCTTTATAAATAAGAAAACGATAAATTGCATTAGTTTTAATTGTAATAGTTTTTAGAATGTTGTAAATATAAAATTATGCGTATAAATATAGAGTCTAATAAATAGTGTTTAATATTTTTGTTGTAAATTTGTAAAAACAAAAAAATTTAAAATTCACTTTCATCATGTTTAAATTTTATAAATTTTCTAATCATCGCGTTGTAAAGCAGCAAAATTATTGAGGAGTGAAGGTAGTTAAAATAATTTCTTAATAAAATAGTCTGTAGACTTTTGGGTTGTAGATATTTTTTCATAGATTTATTTTACTTATTTAATTATTACATGTTTTTAATGTTTCAAAATGTCTATTCTTCTGAACAACTCTGAATTGCTGTTCTTCAATAATTATGTTTTATTAATCGACAAGCATAACGTTTAACAAGGAAATTTAAATGAAATGAACACATCTTAATTTTATTTTGTACTCACGGGACCAATTACTCTGCATTCTTACCTAAATGTATAGAATTATAGACGAACGAATGAATCTGTTGTCATGAACTACGTAAGTATACAGCACTGTTTATTGTATTGAAGGCTGCTGTATCTTTTTTCACTGTCTGCGTTTTATGTTTATGTCGTCGTCGTTATTTATCGGTCTGATATTCAATCAAATTTCTGTTTCTTTTTCATGACTGAGAAAAACATAAAAATATTATGCCTGATGAAGACGTCAAAGAAGTCGAAATGCGGCGCACATGAAGAATTTGGTTGAAATTGTAAGCGTAAAGACAAAGGAACATTCGAGTCGCTTTTTGAAGCCAAGTGAGTCGGACAGCTATGTGATGGCAAGTTACTCACTAAAGTCGGAAATTAAAATCCTAAAAGGACTTTCGTGTTCTGAAGTCCGCCATGTCATGTTGGGTTTGTTATGACAGAGAAGGTGTGCCTTTAGTCTCGACTGCGATTGGTTAATCATACATCACATGTAATAGACTTGACTATGTGATTGGTT
Organism: Acanthosepion pharaonis; assembly: GCA_903632075.3. Classification (NCBI taxonomy): domain Eukaryota; kingdom Metazoa; phylum Mollusca; class Cephalopoda; order Sepiida; family Sepiidae; genus Acanthosepion; species Acanthosepion pharaonis. The sequence goes on along the minus strand of CAHIKZ030000513.1, from coordinate 1,610,530 downwards.
GATTCTGACAGCTTTTCCACCAGTATCGATTACCTGCGACATCACTACAATGTACATACGTGATTTCTTGCCTGAGTATGTAATCCAATCTTCATTTGGAAACACGTATTCCTTTCCTTCTTTCTTTCTTTCTTTATTTCTTTCTTTCTATTAAGTGACATGTTGTAAAGTTTAATTTGTCATTTTTTCCTGCAAAAGAAAAAGAAGAGGGAAAATAATTCTTTCTTTCTTTTCTTCTTTCTTTCTTTCTGTTAAGTGACGTGACATAAAGTTTCATTTGTCAATGTTTGTTTTGTTGAATGACTTTTCTTCTTCATTCTTTCTTTCTTTCCTACTTCTTTTCTGTCTTTAAATAAGGTATCGTAAATTTTCAATTGTCAATGTCGTAAAATTTCATTTGTCAAGTTTATTTTCTGTTAACCTTATATTCTTCCTTTCTATTAGGTGACGTGCCGTAAAGTTTCATTCGTCAGTGATTTTTCTAAATGTTGAATGAATTTATTTTGTTGTTTTCTTCTTTCTTTTTTGCT
>CAHIKZ030000513.1:1550000-1607500 GCA_903632075.3 Acanthosepion pharaonis | reverse complement strand
TTTTTTTCTTTTCTTTCTTTCTTGTTTGGTATTTTTCTCTTCTTTCTTTCTTTCTTTTTTTTCTTTCTTTCTTTCTTGTTTGCTATTTTTTGCTCTCTCTCTTTCTTTCTTTTTTCTTTCTTTCTTTCTTTTTTCTTTCTTTCTTTCTTTCTTGTTTGGTATTTTTGCTCTCTTTCTTGTTTTTTGTTTTTCTTTTTCTTTCTTTTCTTTCTTGTTTTTTTGCTATTTTTTTTCTTTCTTTCTTTCTTTTTCTTTCTTTCTTGTTTGCTTTTTTTTCTTTCTTGCTTTTTTCTTTCTTGTTTGCTATTTTTTTTTGCTCTCTCTCTTTCTTTCTTTCTTTCTTTCTTTTTTCTTTCTTTCTTTTTTGCTTTTTTTTTTCTTTTCTTTGCTTTCTTTCTTTCTTTCTTTCTTGTTTGCTATTTTTTGCCCTCTTTCTTTCTTTCTTTCTTTCTTTCTTTCTTGTTTGCTATTTTTTGCTCTCTCTCTTTTTTCTTTCTTTCTTTCTTTCTTTTTTCTTTCTTTCTTTCTTGTTTGCTATTTTTTGCTCTCTCTCTTTCTTTCTTTCTTTCTTTCTTTTTTCTTTCTTTCTTTCTTGTTTGCTATTTTTTGCTCTCTTTCTTGCTTTCTTTCTTTCTTTCTTTCTTGTTTGCTATTTTTTGCTCTCTCTCTTTCTTTCTTTCTTTCTTTCTTTTTTTTTCTTGTTTGCTATTTTTTGCTCTCTCTCTCTTTCTTTCTTTCTTTCTTTTTTCTTTCTTTTTTTTTCTTTCTTTTTTCTTGTTTTGCTATTTTTTCTTTTCTTTCTTTCTTTCTTTTTCTTTCTTTTCTTGTTTGCTTATTTTTTGCTCTCTCTTTCTTTCTTTCTTTCTTTCTTTCTTTCTTTCTTTTTTCTTTCTTTTTGCTTTTTTTGCTCACTTTCTTGCTTTTCTTTCTTTCTTTCTTTTTTTGTTTGCTATTTTTTTGCTCTCTCTCTTTTCTTTCTTTCTTTCTTTCTTTCTTTCTTGTTTGGTATTTTTTTGCTCTCTCTTTCTTTCTTTCTTTCTTTTTTCTTTCTTTTTTTCTTTTTGCTTTTTTTGCTTTCTCTTTTCTTTCTTTTTTCTTTTTTTTTCTCTTTTTTTGCTATTTTTGCTCTCTTTCTTGCTTTCTTTCTTTCTTGTTTCTTGTTTTTTTTTTGCTCTCTCTTTCTTTCTTTCTTTCTTTCTTTTTTCTTTCTTGTTTGCTATTTTTTGCTCTCTCTCTTTCTTTCTTTCTTTTTTCTTTCTTTCTTTCTTGTTTGCTATTTTTTGCTCTCTTTCTTGTTTTCTTTCTTTTTTCTTTCTTTCTTTCTTTCTTGTTTGGTATTTTTTGCTCTCTCTCTTTCTTTCTTTCTTTCTTTCTTTTTTCTTTCTTTCTTTCTTGTTTGCTATTTTTTGCTCTCTCTCTTTCTTTCTTTCTTTCTCTTCTTTTTCTTTCTTTTTTTTTTCTTTCTTTCTTTCTTGTTTGCTATTTTTGCTCTCTCTCTCTCTTTTCTTTCTTTCTTTCTTTTCTTTCTTTCTTTCTTTCTTGTTTTTATTTTTTCTTTTTCTTTTTTCTTTCTTTCTTTCTTGTTTGGTATTTTTTGCTCTCTCTCTTTCTTTCTTTCTTTCTTTTTTCTTTCTTTCTTTCTTGTTTGCTATTTTTTGCTCTCTCTCTTTCTTTCTTTCTTGTTTGCTATTTTTTGCTCTCTTTCTTGCTTTCTTTCTTTCTTTCTTTCTTGTTTGCTATTTTTTGCTCTCTCTCTTTCTTTCTTTCTTTTTTTCTTTCTTTCTTTCTTGTTTGCTATTTTTTGCTCTCTTTCTTGCTTTCTTTCTTTCTTTCATTCTTGTTTGCTATTTTTTGCTCTCTCTCTTTCTTTCTTTCTTTTTTCTTTCTTTCTTTCTTGTTTGGTATTTTTTGCTCTCTCTCTTTCTTTCTTTCTTGTTTGCTATTTTTTGCTCTCTTTCTTGCTTTCTTTCTTTCTTTCTTTCTTTCTTTCTTGTTTTGCTTTTTTCTTTCTCTCTCTTTTTTTTTTTCTTTCTTTCTTTCTTTTTCTTTCTTTCTTTCTTGTTTGCTATTTTTTTGCTCTCTCTCTCTTTCTTTCTTTTTTTTCTTTTTTGCTTCTTTCTTTCTTTCTTTCTTTCTTTCTTTCTTGCTATTTTTTTGCTCTCTCTCTTTCTTTCTTTCTTTTTTTCTTTCTTTTTTCTTGTTTGCTATTTTTTGCTCTCTCTCTTTCTTTCTTTCTTTCTTTTTTTTCTTTCTTTTTGCTATTTTTTTGCTTTTTCTTGCTTTCTTTCTTTTTGTTTGCTCTCTCTCTTTCTTTCTTTCTTTTTTTTTTTCTTTCTTTCTTGTTTTGCTATTTTTTTTCTCTCTCTCTTTCTTTCTTTCTTTCTTTTTTCTTTCTTTCTTTCTTGTTTGCTATTTTTTCTCTCTCTTTCTTTCTTTCTTTTTGCTTTTTTTCTCCTTTTTCTTTTTCTTTCTTTCTTCCTTTCTTGTTTGCTATTTTTTTTCTCTTTTCTTTCTTTCTTTTTTTTTCTTTCTTTCTTGTTTGCTATTTTTTTTTTGCTCTCTTTTTTCTTTCTTTCTTTCTTTTTTTCTTTCTTTCTTTCTTGTTTGCTATTTTTTGCTCTCTTTCTTGTTCTTTCTTTCTTTCTTTCTTTTTGCTATTTTTTTTTGCTTTCTTTCTTTCTTTCTTTCTTTTTTCTTTCTTTCTTTCTTGTTTTTGGTATTTTTTTGCTCTCTCTTTCTTTCTTTCTTGTTTGCTTTTTTTTGCTTCTTTCTTTTTTTCTTTCTTTCTTTCTTGTTTTGCTATTTTTTGCTCTCTCTCTTTCTTTCTTTTTTTCTTTCTTTCTTTTTTTTTTTCTTTCTTTCTTGTTTGCTATTTTTTTGCTCTCTCTCTTTCTTTTTTTTCTTTCTTTTTTCTTTCTTTCTTTCTTGTTTGCTATTTTTTGCTCTCTTTCTTTTTTTTTCTTTTTTTTCTTTCTTTCTTTCTTGTTTTTTTTTTGCTCTCTCTTTCTTTCTTTCTTTCTTTCTTTTTCTTTCTTTCTTTCTTGTTTGCTATTTTTTTCTCTCTTTCTTTCTTTTCTTGTTTTTTTTTTTTGCTCTCTTTTTCTTTCTTTCTTTCTTTCTTGTTTGCTATTTTTTTCTCTCTCTTTCTTTCTTTCTTTCTTTTTTTTTTTTCTTTCTTTCTTTCTTGTTTTGCTATTTTTTTTTTTCTTTCTTTTCTTTCTTTCTTTCTTTTTGCTTTTTTTGCTTTTTGCTTTTTTTCTTTTTCTTTCTTTTTCTTTCTTGTTTGGTATTTTTTGCTTCTCTTTTTTTCTTTCTTTTTCTTTTCTTTCTTTCTTTTGTTTGTTTGCTATTTTTTGCTCTTTTCTTTTTTTTTCTTGCTTTTTTTGCTCTCTTTCTTGCTTTCTTTCTTTCTTTCTTGTTTTTTTTTCTTTTTTTTCTTTCTTTCTTTTTTCTTTTTTCTTTCTTTCTTGTTTGGTATTTTTTGCTCTCTTTTCTTTCTTTCTTTCTTTTTTCTTTCTTTCTTTCTTGTTTGCTATTTTTTGCTCTCTCTCTTTCTTTCTTTCTTGTTTGCTATTTTTTGCTCTCTTTCTTGCTTTCTTTCTTTCTTTCTTTTTGTATTTTTTGCTCTCTCTCTTTCTTTCTTTCTTTTTTTTTTTTCTTTCTTGTTTCTTTTTTTTCTTCTTTCTTTCTTTCTTTTTTTTCTTTTTTCTTTCTTTCTTTCTTGTTTGCTTTTTTTGCTCTCTTTCTTTTTCTTTCTTGTTTTTCTTGTTTTTTTTTTTGCTCTCTTTTTTTCTTTCTTTTTTTTCTTTCTTTCTTTCTTGTTTTTGGTATTTTTTTTTTTCTCTCTTTCTTTCTTTTTCTTGTTTTTTCTATTTTTTTTCTCTCTTTCTTTCTTTCTTTCTTTCTTTCTTTCTTTTTTGCTTTTTGCTCTTTCTTTCTTTCTTTTTTTTTTTTCTTTTTTTTTCTTTCTTTCTTTGTTTTTTTTTGCTCTCTTTTTCTTTTTTCTTTCTTTCTTTTTTTCTTTCTTTCTTTCTTGTTTTATTTTTTTGCTCTCTTTCTTTTTTCTTTTTTTTTTTCTTTCTTTCTTTTTTTTTGGTATTTTTTTGCTTCTTCTTTCTTTCTTTCTTTCTTTTTTTTTCTTTCTTTCTTTCTTGCTTTTTTTTTTTTGCTCTCTCTCTTTCTTTCTTTCTTTTCTTTTTGCTTTTTTCTTTCTTTCCTTCTTTTCTTGTTTGCTTTTTTTGCTCTCTTTCTTTCTTTCTTTCTTTCTTTCTTTCTTGTTTGCTATTTTTTCTCTCTCTCTTTTTCTTTCTTTCTTTTTCTTTCTTTCTTTTTTTTTGCTCTTTTTTGTTTTCTTTCTTTCTTTTTTTTGTTTGCTATTTTTTGCTCTCTCTCTTTCTTTTTTTTTTTTCTTTTTCTTTCTTTTTTTTCTTTCTTTTCTTTCTTGTTTTTTGCTCTTTTTTGCTTTCTTTCTTTCTTTTTGGTTCTTTTTTTTCTTTCTTTCTTTTTTCTTTCTTTCTTTCTTGTTTGCTATTTTTTTCTCTCTCTTTCTTTCTTTCTTTCTTTCTTTCTTTTTTGTTTGCTTTTTTGCTTCTCTTTCTTTCTTTTTTTGTTTGCTTTTTTTTTTGCCCTTTTTGCTTGCTTTCTTTCTTTCTTTTTCTTGTTTTGCTATTTTTTGCTCTCTCTTTCTTTCTTTCTTTCTTTCTTTTTTGTTTGCTTTTTTTGCTCTCTCTCTTTTCTTTCTTTCTTTCTTTCTTTCTTTCTTTCTTGTTTTTGCTATTTTTTTTGCTTTCTCTTTCTTTCTTTCTTTCTTTCTTTCTTTCTTTCTTTTTCTTTTGTTTTTTTTTCTTTCTTTTCTTTCTTGTTTGCTATTTTTGCTTTTTGCTTTCTTTCTTTTCTTTCTTTCTTTTTGCTTTTTTGCTTTTTTCTTTCTTTCTTTCTTTCTTTTTTTCTTTCTTTCTTTCTTGTTTTTTTTGCTCTCTCTCTTTCTTTTTTCTTTCTTTCTTTCTTTTTTCTTTCTTTTTGCTATTTTTGCTTTCTTGTTTGCTTTTTTTTCTTTCTTTCTTTCTTGTTTTTGTATTTTTTTGTCTTTCTTTCTTTCTTTCTTTTCTTTTTTTTCTTTCTTTTTTCTTGTTTTGCTATTTTTGCTCTCTTTTTCTTTCTTTCTTGTTTTGCTTTTTTTTCTTTCTTTTTCTTTCTTTCTTGTTTGCTATTTTTTGCTCTCTCTCTTTCTTTCTTTCTTTTTTCTTTCTTTCTTTCTTGTTTGCTATTTTTGCTCTTTTTTTCTTTTTCTCTTTCTTTCTTTCTTTCTTGTTTCTTTTTTGCTCTCTTTCTTGCTTTCTTTCTTTCTTTCTTTCTTGTTTGCTATTTTTTGCTCTCTTTCTTGCTTTCTTTCTTTCTTTCTTTCTTGTTTGCTATTTTTTGCTCTCTCTCTTTCTTTCTTTCTTTTTTTTTTTCTTTTTCTTTCTTTCTTTCTTGTTTTGCTATTTTTTTGCTCTCTCTCTTTCTTTTCTTTTTTCTTTCTTTCTTTCTTGTTTGCTGCTTTTTTTTTCTCTCTTTCTTTCTTTCTTTCTTTCTTTCTTTTTTCTTTTTGCTATTTTTGCTTTCTTGTTTCTTTCTTTTTTTCTTGTTTGCTATTTTTTTGCTCTCTCTTTCTTTCTTTCTTTTTTCTTTCTTTCTTTCTTGTTTTTTTTGCTCTCTCTTTCTTTCTTTCTTTTTTTTTTTGCTTTTTTTCTTTCTTTCTTTCTTTTTTTTTTTTTCTTTCTTGTTTTGGTATTTTTTGCTATTTTTTCTTGTTTGCTATTTTTTGCTCTCTCTTTTCTTTCTTTCTTTTCTTTTTCTTTCTTTCTTTCTTGTTTTGCCTATTTTTTGTTCTCTTTCTTTCTTTTTTCTTTCTTTTTTCTTTTTTCTTGTTTGGTATTTTTGCTCTCTCTTTCTTTCTTTCTTTCTTTTTTTTTTTCTTTCTTTCTTGTTTGCTTTTTTCTTTCTTTCTTGTTTGCTATTATTTGCTCTCTTTCTTGCTTTCTTTCTAAGTAGCATGTCATAAAATTTCTCTCGTTAACGTTTCTTTCTAAATGTTGGTTGAATTTCTTTTTTGTTTTTGTTTCATCGTTTGTTCGCGCGTTTTTTATCTTTTTTTTCTTCTTTCAATCAAATGACATATCTGAAAGTTAATCTGCAGCGTTCTTTTTTTTTTCTGATTAAGTTTCTTTTTGCATTTTCTCCTTTTTTTTTTTGTTTGTCATTCTCTTTTCTATTTCTTATTTTGATTTTCATTCTTTTCCCTATGCTTTTTATTTCAACTTTCCGTCATATCCGGAACTTTTTTAATTGTTTTAATGAAATTATGTTGTATAGCAATGTTAATTAGCCACAACTTTTTGATATTCTAACAAAAAGGAAGGAAATAAATAAATGTTATTCTTTAAAGTTGCTTTGTTGAAGCATTGTCAGCTATTAATCAGTCTATTTATTTATATTTATTTTCACTTCTGTTGCTCTTTACGACAACTATCATGCCACTGTTTTATTATCAGATAAGCGAGAGGATCAGATATAAAAAAAAATAATGCTCAAGAAAGATTCGAACTAACAATATATTTTTTTTTATCTTTGGGAGCCTGTCTTATGTGGTCAGCGCCTTACCAGTTAGGCAACAAAGGCTTTAATAGTAAACACCAATCAAACTATATAGGTATATTCCTTTCTTTTCTGAACACCATTACGATGCTAAGTTGCTATTCATTTATTTCATAAGAATTCTTAAATAATCTCGGACACTTTTGAACGGCGCAGTTTAGGTCATTATTAATTTGGTGATCATGGCTCTCCACAGCTTCCTCTCGTTTGTAGCTCTTAGCAATGTTTATGTCATCTCTTTTAATCACTGTTCTGCAAGCCATTTATACAAGCTTGTTACGTACGCTGTTTAACTCTACCTTGTCTTGGATTCGATATATACTGTGAAAGTTAAATTATTTAAGCCTTTTTCCTCATTATGTGCTCAAGAACTCTTTTTCAACTATATTTTTCTGATTCTAAGTTTAAATGCTTTTTTTGTTTTTATTCTCTCGAAGACCTCATCGTTGCTCAAATGTTCAATACAATGTATTCTCAGTTTCCTCCTGTAGAACCACATTCCTGTTGCCTGAAGTCTCTACATCCTTTGTGATGAAATTTTCCAGCATCTAATACCAAATAAAGGAGTACTGATATTACAAAACAGTTCAGTACACTTTTTTATTTCTAAAGAAATTTTCATTTTTCTTAATACATTGTTTAGCATTTGGAGTGCATCTTTCACTATTCCAATACGCCTTTGGATTTCTGTCATGTATTTTTCCTTCTCTTTAAATATCCTTCCTGGATATTTAAATTTGTACTTCTTCATTTTTTGGACTCCAATTCGCAGTTCACATCTTGGGATGTTCCTTTGGCTGCCATTCTGTCTTCTCACAATTGGTGCTTATTCCTTTCTTCTTGCTTTTCTTTGTTACCTTCTGTGGGAGTGCCTGTAGTTTCCTTTCTACGTCTTCTATGAACAATGTGTTATTTGAATATCTTATATTTCTAATATTGTAGCTACCAATAATGAATCTTTATAGGACTTGTATTTCGCCCTGGATGGCCTCACTGTAAAGGTTGAATGAATACAGCAAAAAGACATATCGTTGTCTAACTCCCCATCGACTTGTAATTACTTTATCTTATTTGTTTTACACACCTGGCCCAGTGTCGGATCCTTTGGTTACGGCGCCAACGGTGACGTCGCTCCTCCTGGTCGCTCCTCCTGGGTCCAAGCGTTCTCCAACCCTTTGGTCAGATGATCACCAGCCTCGCCTTTCCCGACTCGCTTCCAATACCTGGTCACTAAAGCAACTATACTCTCCGGTCTGTCTACCCACGCTTGTTTAGATCTTGAACAGACAGGACCAGCAGGGATCAGGGGCCGATTCAGTTGAGTCCGACGGGGGTGGCAAAACACAAATAAAATAAAACTCACGACACCAAACAAAATTGCTTTAACAACCTTTTATATCTTAAAGTCCGTTACATAAAAACAAAATTGTTCTCATTTCCCGACCCGCTCTGTGGACTATGGCACCAAGCTTCTATCACACAATAGAAAAATGTCGAATTACCTACTTTCTAGAATCATGTATGTATGTCGGAGTGTGGTTCAGTTCGACACTGGGGCTAATTTCTTTCATTCGCAGTTGATTCTTCTCTCCGACTTGAGTTGTATTTTCTTCTTCGTCTGCTTGGGCTGGTAGTTTTCCTGTTTCAACTTGGTGGAAGATTTCTTGTTTCAACTTAGCCGCAACTCTCTGTCGTCTGAGGTGGTCTCTTCTCACTTCCGGAGCTGAACTTTAACTTCTCATCGACTTTCGGCTTGTCTGCAGCTCCAATTCTTCTCATCTTTCTTTTTCTACTTGGGCTGGAAGTTCTTCTTGTCTGAGGTTTTTTCTCGCTCCGTCCGGGGATGAACTTCTTCTCATCGACTTTCGGCTGGATTTCTTGTTAAATTCTTCTGCCCGCAAAGGGGCATCGGGCCTTTTCAGGCTCTATCCCTGCCCGCGGTCCAACTCTCAACTCAACTGCAACTCCAACTCAACTCAACTGATTTCTGTCGACTGGGGTCCTGCTTATATTGACGCCGCAACAAACTGGGGTGGGTCTGTCGGCGTCAGGTTTTTCTCGATAATTCCAAAAGCTGCATTAATTCTGTCTTCTCCATTATCGCTATTGTTTTCCCCCTACTTCCTCGCAGTACCTTTGGTGGGGGCGGCGCACATCCATCTCTTAGTCTCTCGTATGTCAGGTGACCGCTTTTCAACCAATCGTTCCTGATCGAGCATTTCTTTCTTTTTTTTCCGCAGGTCACGTGATCGTATTCGACCAATTGTTATTGATCAAACATTTCTTTCCCTTTTTCTTCCGCAGGTCACGTGATCGTATTCGACCAATTGTTATTGATCGAACATCCTCTCCCCAATCTGTTTGCGGGCGTGGTTACATCGTTCTTGTTTAAAAAAAAACAAAATCAATTTGCCCCTTTTTTGCACGTACGCAAAATGACAATCTTTGGCTTTCTCTCACCTGGACTTTGTCAAACAGCCCGCTAATTAGTCTTGACTTTAGAAAAGGATCTTTTCCGCCTTCTTGGCGCCCTCTGTGAGCCAAAACAATTGTCCCTCTTTTTTTGCCTCTTTGTTTTTCCTGATGGTCGAAAATCTTAATTATCTACATTGAAATGTCTCTTTTTATTAACGTGGGTGTCCAATTCTTAACAGGTCTGTATATCGTTCCACCGGTCACTCCCCTCAACCCAAAGACACTTTTTCCCTGATTAAAAATTGTTTCATTGTTCCCAAAATTTCTCTTTATCCAAATTGATAAGGTGTCTTTCCATGCAAAAGTAGGCTAGGTGCTCTGACCGACATTCTTACCAAAATGACTTTCGAAAATCGGCCAAGACGCTGACCTAAATCTCTTTCTGACTCCTATCTCCACCCTCAATTGGGTCATGCGTCATACATTTCTTTCTTTTCTTTTTTTTCTTCCTTCCTTCCTTTTTTTCCTTTCTTTCCTTCTTCTTTCCTTAGGATCGTCTAGTACATCTTAGTGAATTATTTTCAACTCAGTTATTTTTCCGTTTAAAAAAAAAAATTTAACAACCTGTTTAGTAACCGAGTAAGAAAAAATTAAATCATATTTCTATGAATATTTCTAATAATGCAAGGTGCCACATACTGCTTTCTATCGTAGTTCTTGGATTGTTATTCTACGACCAGCAAATGTGTTTAGAACGAAAACAACAGGAAAACCGGCAGCGATATAATATTAACTGTTGTACAAATTTGTTTATTTAAAGCTTCTGGTTATATCATGCTAAAACACCAGTTCTCGTCTAGTCACGTTAAGTTACGTTACGTTAAGTAACGCTGAGCCTGGTCAGATATTTGACCGCTTGGGAATACCAGGTGTTGTATACAGGTGAAGCAATGGAGAACGACCCGGAATTAAAATTGTCTTCATTAATAACTTCTGAACGTTCTGACTTATATGATAGCCGAAGAAAACTGCGTATATTTCCTGCTTAGAGGTACCGACAGCCAACAGCAGTAAAAACGCTGCATATCTGCTATTAGCATTATGAAATTCCGTACAATAAAAGGGTGATTTTTTTTAGGATTGGCATAAATTTATAACACACACACACACACACACACACAAACAAAAAAATACAAAGTTACATTACGTTAAGTAATGCTGAGCCTGGCCAGGTGTTTGACCGCTCGGGTATACCAAGTGTTGTATACGGGTGGAGCGATGGAGAACGAACCGGAATTAAAAATTAGGGAGCCGAATACGAATTCTAGTCGAATTCGATATATTCACCTATCTCCTGTCTATCGGCTATGGGTTAAATAGCAAGAAAATTAGCCTTGGTTGGCAAGCAATCTACTACAGAAAGTAACGGCCGCCTACTGCGGGAATTCTTCTGTCAAGTCAATAATGATCGCCCAAGCGTTCATCACGCATGCCATGTAAAGAAGCAAGGAAACCATAAGCTCAATTTTCTTTTAACCATTAGATCTTGCAATTAATTTTAAACAACTGGCAAAATATTACGCATTAATAGAAATATTGAAAGAAAAAAAATCAGTGATTGTGTTTTAATTTCTGAATTTTTTTTTCGTCAATTTTTCGAATAAAACTATCATTTTGTACGTAAGAAATTAACACAAGACTGACAGAACTCATCAAGAGATAGAAGAGACGCTAATAACAGTAGCATTAAAATTATTTGTCTTCACTAGTAACTTCTGCGCGCGATGACTTATATGATAGCCGGAGGAAACCGGGTATATTTCTTGCTTAGAGGTGCCGACAGCCAATAGCAGTAAAAACCTTACAGATCTGCAATTAGCATTATGACATTCCATACAATAAAAAGGTGATTTTTTTAGGATTGGCATATATTTATAACACATAAACACACGGGCGCGCGCAGACACACACACACAAACAAAAAAAGCACAAAAAACACGTATATACATATACCGGGTGTAACAGCAAAATAGTCCAAATCGTATATAATTATCCATTCCGCAAAATGTTTAATACAGTGTAACCCGGATATAAGAGAGTTGTCGGGACAGGAGAAGAAGTCTCTTATATCCGGGTTTCTCTTATATCCGGGTTTGGTCTATTTTATATGCATTAACATAGGCTCTAATTTGGGACCAGAGAAAATCTCTCTTATATCCGGGTTTCTCTTATATCCGGGTTTCTCTTATATCCGGGTTTGGTCTATTTTATATGCATTAACACAGGCTCTAATTTGGAACCAAAGAAAATCTCTCTTATATCCGGGTTTCTCTTATATCCGGGTTTCTTTTATATCCGGGTTTGGTCTATTTTATATGCATTAACACAGGCTCTAATTTGGAACCAGAGAAAATCTTTCTTATATCCGGGTTTCTCTTATATCCGGGTTACACTGTATCTAAAAAATTACTAAACTAATTGGGTATCTTTTTCCCAGTTTTTCAGATATGACGTTTTAGCCATCTTGACGCCATTTGTCGTAAGTTTAACTCAAAGACCCTTTGATTTATTCAGCTACAGATCAAAATCATTTTGTGTCTTCCCAACTGAGAAATGGTTGGAGGGAAAAGATCATTCAGGCCTTCAGCAATGGTACCAACATTCATACTCTGGATTCCATCTTCAAATGTCATTCAATAACCATCAAAAAAACGGTGAATAAGTTTGCAAAAGAGGCAAACGTAGCGAGGAAAACTGAATCAGGAGGTCACAAAAGCAAGAGGGATCATCATTTCAACTTAGAGCTAAAGCGAGCAATTAGAAGATCCAACTCAATCCACAAGATGTTTGGCACATGAGAGAAGAGTTTCAGCTATGACAGTCCAAAGAGCAGTGAAAAAGAGATGAAAAGGAAATAGTAGGTAAAACCTGTGAGGCACCTTGTTACTCCAGGACAGAAATTTAGAAGGTTAGAGAGGGCGAAGATCTTGTTGAATAAGTTGGAAAATGATCCTGAAATAATATATTTCAATCCTTCATGAGCTTCCGATTCTTAGCTATGATTAATTAATGATGATCATGTCATTTTCGTTTATGATTAGTGAAATATTTTATGCGCTTCCGATAAAACATATAGATTTTACGGGGTTCATGTGGGATCCAGAAATCGAGTTTCTTCACCTTGCAAAATTTTCGTGATATGCTCTGATATTATTGAAATGCCAGCACCCATTATCTGAGACATTTTCTTTCAAATAATATTACTCAAAAGGAATAGAGCTTATATTAGTCTAAGATTAATGTATAAGAATATATTTAGAGTTGAGAATATGCATACTATCCGATAGTCATAATACCTCATCTCAGACATATAGACAGATATCCGATAGAATGATTAAATAAGGAACAAAGTATATAGGTTTATCTTTTCCTCTTTAGGATATGGTTTACCGGTTCTTTCTTCTTCCATGGCCTTGTTGATCTATTTTAAATTTTATCTGAGACGTTTCTCTGAAACTTTGACCTGGGTGTTGTTCGACTTGTATTTTCATATATGGATTGTCAATTGCAAATGGACGTCCTCTACAATCCTGATCTTCAAGACTCGTATCCCCATTGCGGAACTTCAGAAACTAGCGCCGTACGGTCCAATCACAAGTAACTCCTTCACTCAATGCTCTGTTGATTTTGGCAGCAGTTTGAGAAGCATTATGTCTAAACTTGAACTCACGCAAAAAAGTAAACGTGTCTCGTTTTTTTTCATGTCCAAGATGAGAGCATACGTTTTAACTTAAATTCTAAAGATTGTTGATAGAAACACTTAATAAATAAGACATTTTAATCATTTAGAATCATTGGAACACAAATAATTAATTCTAAACTCGAACATAATTTTCCGGACAACCTGATAAACTATATAAAAATATCGAATAAATAATTAAAAATAAATAAATATGACAAAAAAAGATACGCCAAACGTTTGTAAAAATATTATTATATTCACCAGAGTCGGATCAGGCTGTGTTAAATAATAGTATCAGGCTATTATTTTTAGAGAATTGTATTTCTGCTCTGACTACCTCATTTTGATCTTTGAGGTCAGATACAAGAAAAAAAAGGAAGTCGATTTTGATTGGCTACAACTAGCGTCGGAATGATAGATATGGAAGGGATTTCCAGGAGTTGAAAGAATGTAGACGTGTTTCTTCGTGTTTAGGAAGCGGCTCCGCAGTGGGGTGAGAGGTCGACCCCACTGACTAGTTAAAAATGTACACGTCAACGTGTTGAATAAAGTAGTTAAGTTAAAATTCCTTTGTTGAATTTTTTTTTAATCTCCAAACAAAACCAACTAACGATCACCGGCTGCAAGAGAGAAGACAACGTCAATATAAGTGAATCAACGATGTCGTCCCAAGACCAACTCCAGAAGAGGGGGCTATGCAACAGCTGAAATTGGTACATTTCTACCATACCTGGCAAAAAAAGGACTATTTCTGACATAATTGGTCTGGAGCTGCCCAATCTTCACATTCCAGCCTTAAAAAAGCTTTTAGAAGTGGGTGATAAATTATTTTCAACCGTACCGTCTTTCCCCCATAAATGAAACGTCGAAAGCCTGTCGCTGTTTCCATGCTAAATGTTCAGACGGTCTACAATTCTTAATTCCACCAGTGCAAACATGTCTTGCTAGAACACGCCATGCCACGTATACATTGTCGAATATTCTTTATTTTCTTCATATTCTGTTAATAAGAAGTTTCTTCCCGAAGACCGTTGCTTTGTGGAACCGACTCCTCGATTACAACAATCTTAACATCTTTAGTTTAAAGTCAGCCATTATCTATATATCTACAGTATAAATATCTTCATGTTAAATGTTCTGATGAACTCACCTCTGTGGTATGTAGACTGTATGAATTCAAACACAGTGCTAAATTGGCGGCAAGATCCCATAATTTTACAGTTGAAATGATTAGATGCAACCGTAAGTTCTATGATAACGTCTTCTTTTTTCGCATTTCTCGCTCGTAGAAATCTTTCCCGATTTCTTGCGTTCCAGTTAACTTTGATCTTCAAAAGAATAAATGCAATGTCAATCATGATTTTTCGTCTTCTTAATTCCTGTTCCTTTATTGTTCTCTCTCCTTATTGTTTTTCTTATATGCTTTCATACTCAGTAATTTCATACGTCTTAGTGGCTTTGTTGCCTTGTTTGGCGTTAAATGTTCAGACGATCTACATTCCGTAGTTCATGCAAAGATGTCCGACTAGAACACGCCATTTCACGTACGCATAGTCGAATATTCATTATTCTCTTCATATTGTATCAGTAAGAAGCTTATTCCCGGGGACCGTTGTATTGTGGAACCGACTCATGAGAGGATGCTATCTCGATTAGTACAATCTTAATCTCTTAAGTTTAATGTAAGCCATTGTCTCTTGTATATCTGCATGTACTTCCTTCTCTTACGTCCATTAAAAAAACTTTATTTTTGAGCCTTGGATTTAGGTGACCATGGAATACATAAAAAGACGCTCATAAAGTTCTTACTTCCAACTCTCGAACATGTTTGTGGTCTGCGTAGAGACAAAAGGACTCGGTAACTGTTCATGGGTTGAGACTTGTGCCAGACACGTTCCTATTAATAATAGCGATTAAAGAGCCAACGTATTTACCAGATAAGCCACGGCGTTCGTCCTTCGCTTGACGGTTGTCGTGTTTTCTTTCGACTTGTCTGGGGCTTAACGGATCCCGACGTCCTTAGAGGCAGAGACGAGCGTCTATGTGTTGAGAGATTGTGGGCGGTAATCTCGCCAATCTGTTTACAAGTGATGATAATGTTGACACGCATTCATTTGGATTATTCTGTTGGGTGGAGGAAAAAGAGAGAGTGAGAGAGAGAGAGAGAGAGAGAGAGAGAGAGAGAGAGAGAGAGAAAGAGAAAGAGAGGAAGAAATCCAAAGAGAAAGAGAATGAGCGAAAATGGAAAACGAAGATGTTGATGGCGGGTTTGTTTGCGAATCCGACCGGCTGGAATGTATGCAAGAGTATAAATGTATGCACACACCCATATACATAGACGCGAACACACATACATACACATATACATCTATTGGCATATTCGCGCACGCACACACACACACACAAACACACACATATATATATTGCGCATATTTTGGCAGCATGTTTTCATTAAGACAAGACTCATTAAATAATTTAGACAAGTTTTGTCTACTTATTTTTAATAGGATCGTCTCGTAATTACGGGCAAGTTTCTTACTATCCTTATTAAAGAAAGAAAGAAAATTACTATGTTGATGTATATTAATTCCGAGTACTTTCGACATTAGCACAATGTCGTCATCATGGTCTTGTTGTGTTCGTCATTTTCTATTTCCTTGAAACCTGTTTTTTTTTCTATTTCTTTCAGTCTCAGTAATCCCTTGCATCCTTGCGGTTTTTATCGTATTGTTTGGGTGGTGGGCGACTTAAAATGTTTGTTAATTCTCTGTTTGTAGATTCAGTCGAAAGGGAGTGCTCAATAACTGGGTAGTACTAAAACGAGAACAAGACACTATATCCCCAGATAGCGTAACGAGAACGACCCTAGATTAAATAAAGTGTAATTCGAATTTCCCTGACGGGTTCTCCGAACGACAGGGACCTGAAGAACGACGATTTTTCGAACTTTTCAGTCATTCTTATCAAAATTGAAATGAAAGTATCTTGAACGGCAAATCTTCTAGATCTGTTTGCATTAATGTAAGCGCACCCAAGGGATCTATCCTTGGGCCTACGTTGTTTCTCATTTTCACCAACAACATTCCTAATGGCATCAGCTCTCGACTCGGTATCTATACTGATGACAAAACTATTCACACCCGTCTTAATAGTAAGTTTGATAGGTTCGATAAGCTGATCTAAAAAAAAATCACCTACATTCTTTTCTTAACTGGGGCAAGGAACGGCTAATGGATTTTAACTCCATTCAAAACGAAACTGCCTCTTATTAATCGTCTGAGAGAATTCTTTCTGCTTTCCATCAGCATGGCTAAGGCGAGACCCCAGGAGAGGGACTTGGTGCCTCTTCTCGAGCTAACGACTCCCGCTGACATAAAGTGGAAAGATTATATTGAATTAATTAGTAGCTTTGCTGCTAGGAAAGTTGGTTCAGTGTGTCGTGCAAGACAAGTTTTCTCTTCCGAATCTATATCTATCTTTAAAAGAAAGGATGTGTGTGTGTAACGAATGCACGGCCGTAATTTTCAACGGATTTGCACCAATATTTACATGCACATGCTCCAAGTTAGCAGGGAGACCAAGACCGATTTTGCATTTCCCAACTCCCATCGATAGTGGAAATAATCGATTTTTTTCATGCTTCTACGGCAGTTTTCATGTAGTTTGCAGCTATTTTCTACTGGCCAGAGTGAGGGCCTATAGTTGGCTTCCACGAATAGACAGGAAGATTCTATTGGCCAGCGTGAGAGCCAAGAGTTGACTGACACGAATGTTAACTAGCATGCTAGCATGCAAAAAAAAATCGATAGCTGCATTCGTCACAAGTGGGAAAAATTTAAATCTGCATGGCACTTTACTCCAATTGGCTCATTCGCTTGCTTAAACTCAACGTTGATTCTGATTCCGCAGAACTGGGTTCGGTGTGAAAAAGTATTTGTTGTTAACATTCTTTTTCATTCGGTTTTTCCAGTTACGAGTCCTTTTTTAAAGCTGATCGTTTTGTGTTCATTTTGTTTAGTTCTTTTTTCGTAACAGATTTACTGTTTAGTATAGAGCTTCGAAAAAATTCGCAGTGTGAGATAGGCAAGAAGTAAGGCATGTAGCAACATCAGCACGGCAAAGGTCAATCCTTTAAAGACAAGGAAGGGCAAAAATATTTTAAGTCAAGTGATAGAGATTGCTGTATGAGTCGTACGATTTTTGAATCAAGCACGGGCAACGCCGGGCCATGCTGCTAGTCTTACATATTTATAAGTCTTGCATTCATCCATGATTAGAATATTGCTGCCACATATGGTGTAGTCCTCTTGCTATATATTTAGAGATTCTTGATAAAACCCAAAGAAGAATGTGCAATGTAATTGCTCCTAACCTAACAACTTGGCTTCAGTCTTTTACCCACCGTCGTTTACTGTAAATATTTTCACGGTAAATATTCTCATGAACTGTCTACTGTACGCAGACTCTATGAATTCAAGCACACTACTAAATTGGTGGCAAGATCCTGTCAATTTACAGTTAGATGTTACCGTAAGTTCTATGGTAACAGTTTCTTCTGTAGCACTTCTCACCTGTGAAAATCTCTACCGACATCTTGCTTTCTAGTTAACTTTGATCATCAAAAATTTAAATGCAATGTCAATCGTTATTTTTCGTCTTCTTAATCCCTGTTCCTTTATTGTTCTCGCTCCTTAATAATGTTTTTTTTATATGCTTTCATACTTGGTAATTTCATGCGTCTTAGTGACTTTGTTGCCTTGTTTGGGATGAAATGATTTAAAAAAAATAGATTTGTCTGAATATAAATAATGTCAATAAAATTACTTCATAAAATAGTAAATTGTTCGGAAAGTAAGTATGTATTTCGCCGCTACGAATTCTAAGTCAACCAAACAAGGCTGTACCAAGGTTGAATCGAAGGAAACGGTATCTAAACTTAGTTTAGCATATCTTCAGTGTGTCTTTTATAATACATTTTAGAGATTAATTACGAACATTTTCAAAGAAGGAATTTGGGCTCATCAGGAGTTTTAGAACCAAACTCAAAGTCCCACAATCTGCAGCAGTCTTTTTACCAAAAATGTCAACCTATTACATTTGAATTGCATTATTACCTGTAATGAAAAATAGTTTTTTGTGATTTCAACGAGCACTTGTTTGACACTTTTGTAAAACCAACGAATACTCGTTGTCCCTTTCGTAATGCTCGTTGTAGTAGAGACTTTGTTATCGCCGCTACAACTATAGTACGTCGTAGAACAATACTAGTGTCAGACGCCTTCGAATAATACTTGCACTAATAGTACTTGCTCAATAATACTCGCTCGAAAGTAATCCGTATAGTGATCCGAAAAGAAAAATAGTATAGTGAATAGAGTAGGGAATAGTGGGGCGTATAATAATAGAGGATAGAATAGAAATAGCGATCCGAATAGTAATAGAGGATAGACTAGAAATGCAGATGTATTAGACATACGCTACCTCTCATATATGCGCTTCCTCTATGGTCACGTGGTCTACTTAATTCAATAATGGGATCGCCTGTGTTTGCGTGCTAATACTCTTGGGAAAGGTATGTATCCTCTTCTTCTCCCCCTAGCTATGGTTAAATTGTAGGACAGATTGGATAGCAACTGGTCTACCGCAGAAAGAAATGGCAACCTACTTCGGGAAAAACTCTACCTCGTCATTCATGTATCGAAAGATACATGATCGCCTAAGCGTGTATCATGCATGGCACATAACTGACTGGTTTATCAAAGTTGTCGTTCATTGCAAGTTACTGAAACATGAAAGGACCATGACTGAAATTGCTTGTTAGCTACAAATTGATCGGCTAAACGAAGCATTGTTGAAATTGTCTTGTCTTGGTAAACAGAGAAGTTGTTATTCTCTAGTAAAATAATGCAAGTTCACAGTCTACAAAAAACTCCAATATGAAATGAGATCATATTTGGATGGGTAGCTCTCACATATCAAAAAAACTCCAATATGAAATGATGTCATTTTGGATGGGCAGCTCCTCACATATCATCTTTACTGAGCAGAATTAGCATTTACTGATTTTCATTCCATTCAAACGTTTCATAAGTGGCAGAAAATTTAGAAACAAAGAAGTTGAAAATAGTTTTACAAGCATTTATTTGTTGTCGAGGGGTGTATTTCTTTAAACGTGGACTCGAATACTTGCCTTTTCGTTGGCTACAGTCATTGAGAATGAAGGCTATTACATTTTCGAAAAATAATATTTAAATAAATTTAACTTACATTGTTCTTCTGTCCTTTCTGGTAGGACGTCATTACTTTGACGAATAGTAAATAAACGACCGATAGTGTGGATAACCTGTAATTGAAGAAACTTATTCTAAAGCTAATAGGTTTTTTATGGGTTTGCTTCTAAATAAATTGGATTATTTATCAACATACAAGAAAGAGTGCTTTCTCATGTTGTGAAGAACTAATACCTAATTTGTATTTGTTAAGCTATGTATGGTTAGGTTATGCCAACTGTGTATAGCTAGGTTATGTAGACTCTTTATGTTCAGGTTACGCTAATTGTGTATGTGTTAGGCTGACTAAGTATATGTGAGTTGTGGTGTAATGGATATGAATGAGAACTCGGAGAGCCAAGTTCGAATTCCAGTCGAGTTCGTTAGATTCATGCACAAATAGCCAAGGGGAAAGGTATGAATGCATCTTTCTACCGCCCATCTTTGGGTTGAATAGCAGGGTTCTTTAGCCTTGGTTGGCAATCAATCTACCGCAGAAAGAAATGGCAACCTACTGCGGGGAAATATCTGCTTCTATCGAAAGATACATGATCACCCAAGCGAGTATCACGTATGGCACTTAACTGATTGATGTATAATTATGATAAGCTGACTATTTATGTTTAGGTTAGGTCATTTGTGTATAGCTAGGGTACGCTGACTATATATGATTATTTAGGCTCTTTTTGTATGGTTAGGTTGGGCTAGATATGTATGTTTAGTTTAGGACAATGCGTATGTTTAGGGGAAGATGACTGTGTGTGGTTATGTTAGTCAGGATATGTATGGTTAGTTAGACTGATTGGTGTATGGTTAAGTTAGGCTGACTGTGTATGGTTAGGATAGACTGTATATAGTTAGGTTACGCTATGTATAGTTAGGTTAGGCCAATTATGTATAGTTAGGTTAGAATGATTATATATGGTTAGGTTAGGCAAGATATATATGGTATTAGCAGTAGAGCCCGGCGTTGCTCGGGGATGTAACAGTAAGATATAGATCAAGTATCGACCATCATAAAGATTATTGTTTAAGGTTGACGGACACGCATGTCTTAATTAGTTTTTGTTTTTTTACGAATTGGTCAAACCCAAACTCAAACAAAAACATTGTTTTCAATCGTTATGAGTCTATCGATTGAATAGAATTTTATTATAAACAATTGTCTTGTAAATGGAATTTTTAAAGCATTCTGAATGTAAAAATAATGAAAAAAGTGTGCAAGACAATAAGAAACACTACCTGCCAAAAAAAAGTGATGTTTTGTTGAAATCGGTTGAAAAATGTAGGAAATCCGATCCCATATATAAACGAACGCACACACACAAACAACCTGGGTTTTATAAGTATAACTCGATATGAGTCCCCACCTTTCATTCTGGCGACAGAATCGTGTTTTATCGTGTTTTCAAATTGATTTCATGCAAAAACAATTGTGTTTTTCCAATTTTTGGCGCCGTCAGAACCACCGCAATGTAATTCTACGCAGTCCTGTAAAGTTTTGTTGAAATTGGTTGAAAAATGTAGGAAATCCGATCCAATATATAAACGTTACAGACACACACACACACACACACACACACAATCTGCGTTTTATAATAAGTAAGATGGTAAGACTGCCTATGCATGGTTAGGTTAGGCTGATTGTGTATGGTTAGGTTCGACTGATTATATATGGTTAGGTTAGGCTACTTTTTTATGGTTTGGTTAGGCTAACTATATATGGTTAGGCTAAGTAGGATATGTATGGTATAGTTAGGCTACCTAGGCATGGTTAAGCTATGCTATGTATCGTTAGGTTAGGCCAATCGAGTATGGCTAGTTTAGGCATTCTATATATATTTAGGGAAGGCCAATTGTGTATGGTTAGGTTAAGCTGCCTATTTATGCTTAGGGTAGTTATGTATGGTAATTTTATGCTATGTGGGATTAACTTTGACAGATTGTGTATTTTTAAGTTAGGTTTGAATTTTGGCTGAGTCCGAGAGTGTTCGCATTACTCCTCTTCGTAATGGCATAGTTTCATTTTTCCCGGTTTTCGTTCCATGGTCAGATATTTTCATAAAAAGCCTCGTCATTGGCATGCCATATTAAATGACAAAAATAGGGCACGTATAGATTGCATTTAAATCTTTAATTTTGAAAATTTGCAACGAAAGAATTGCCTTCATAACTGTTATTACTAATGACAATTAGGAAATATATATATATATATATATATATATATATATATATATATATATATATATATATACACACATATATATATTATTATTTTATTTTAGATATTAGAACAATAACATGTTGAAATCGCTACACAATATCTTTCGTGTTTCGGAACTAGGTTGTAACTCATCAGGCGAATGGTAAGTGACTGGTGATTAAATAATCTTTTAATAATTTTCAAAGCAAAGAGTTACCTCTCTTCCGAAAGGTGGTGGGGGGGAGGAAAACACAAGGTCAGAATTAGAAATAGACTTGTGGGTTTGTCTTGATCAACCAATTAAATGTCAGATCTACACTAAATAGAAAACCTGAGAGGGTGGTGGTGGGAGAGTTATTTTTTTCATGACATGATAAAAATTTATTTAAGTGGTTGATCAAGACAAACCGACAACACCATTACACCTAATCGCTTTCCTGATAATAGCAACGGAATACGGCAGACTAACAATTTTTGGCGATTTTCTAATAACTGTAAAATATCATGTATATTAAACGAATACAGTGTAACCCGGATATAAGAGACCCGGATATAAGAGAAACCCGGATATAAGAGAGATTTTCTCTGGTCCCAAATTAGAGCCTGTGTTGATGTATATAAAATAGACCAAACCCGGATATAAGAGAAACCCGGATATAAGAGACTTCTTCTCCGGTCCCGACAACTCTTATATCCGGGTTACACTGTACAAGCAATTCGAAAATCTAATCGTTGTCATTCCTTTCTTTACGCAAGAAAACGCTCGCTATAACAACATTTACGCCGATGATTATATACATGTACACCTCAAAAACTCTTGAAAATTCCAGTAAGATATATTTAATCATTTCTAAGGTACAGAGGTTCAAAACTTAATATAACTAAGGAACAATTTTGCTTTTACGCTATTTAGCCAATTTTGCTGTTAAACCCGGTATGCATATATATTTGTGTATGTGCTGAAAGTATTATCAATCTGATTCATATTTCAAAATCTGTTCAAATGACCAAATGTCAGATTTTATCCCTGCCGAGAAATTTTCAGCATCGTCTTGTATCTGAGAATAGATCAGACAATTGATACGATGTCAAGTAAATGATCGCATAGTTTTTTGTTTTTTTTTAATTACTCATTCATTTCGGCCATATTTTCATTCATTATTTTCTTATTTTCAACAGTTTGCTAATTTTTTTTTTCGTTTTTTTCTTTCTTGACTTTTTATTTAAATATTGTCTTTCATTGTTTCTCTCTTTCAACCTTCCTCCTTTTATTCTCTTTTTTTTTCTTTTTCAGCTGATTTCTTATTTTCCATTTTCTTTCTTTTGCTTTCCGCTTTACTTTTTTCTTTTCTTTTTTTCAACAACTTTTAAATGAATAAAAAAAAAAATCATTTTCACGTCGCGTAAAAAAAAAAAAACAACAAACAAATCAAATAACTTTTTGTGTACCAATTTCCTTTTTTCTTTCATTTCCATCGCCTTTACTGTTTTTTCCTCGTCTACTTTCCTTCTCTTTCGTGATTTTTTTTTTTGTTTTTTTTTGTTTTACGTTCTTTGGCACTGCTTGAAATAGTTAATCCTCTGAGATGTCAATACGAGGACACAGATTTTAACCCTGGTTTTAAACAGTAACTTTCTTCTTTCTTAAAGACACGTGATAATGTGTATCGCTATTTCAGCCCCAACTGTTTTTGTTGCTACACAATAATTTGTTTTTCTTCTTTTGTTTTTAAGTAATAAGTCAACAAACGTTTGCGATTTATTCTTATTCCATTGACACTGTTCTACATAGACAGCACGTAGCATCACCGACAGCCGTTTTTATTACTCCCCAGAAATCTTTGCTTCTATATTGTTTACCATTCTCATATGCAACTCATTGAATGATGGAGGAAAAGTTTACTATTGGATTAATATCTGGAAAAGTTGGGAGCTATTCCATTCATCTGATGTCTTTGGAAAAAAAAATCAAACATTGTGTTCAAAACGATGTTTATTCTCTTTAAACCGCTATTACAGTAGACATTTTTGACTCCCTTGACAAAGTTTATTCTTTTAAAAACCGATGATTAGAATTTGATAAGAAACTTGATATTTGATATGAATCGAAATATATGAAACTGGATGCATACATTTTCTTATGTAGGGGTTAGCTAACATCATACTGCATTTATATTAACACAAACATAAAGAAATAAAGAACGACAAGAGAATAAAATTCAAGGTAAAATATGCATTAATAATGAATAGATTACATTTATATACAACTAGCAGTAGAGCCCGGCGTTGCCCGGAGATGTAACAGTAAGAGATAGATCAAGTATCGACCATCATAAAGACTGAAAAATAAAATTGACAAAGATTATTGTTTAAGGTTGACGGACACGCATGTCTTAATTTTTTTTTTTTTTTTTTTTTACGAATTGGTCAAACCCAAACTCAAACAAAAAAAACATTGTTTTCAATCGTTCTGAGTCTATCTATTGAATAGAATTTTATTATAAACAATTGTCTTGTAAATGGAATTTTTAAAGCATTCTGAATGTAAAAATAAAGAAAAAAGTGTGCAAGACAATAAGAAACACTACTTGCCAAAAAAAAGTGAATTTTTGTTGAAATCGGTTGAAAAATGTAGGAAATCCGATCCCATATATAAACGAACACACACACTCACACACAAACAACCTGGGTTTTATAATAAGTATAACTCGATATGAGTTGTCCCCCTTTCATTCTCGTGATGCCTCTTAATCGTGTTTTCAAATTGACTTCGTGCAAAAACAATTGTGTTTTTCCAATTTTTGCCGCTGTTAGAATCACCGCAAGGTAATTTTACGTAGTCCTGTGAAGTTTTGTTGAAATCTGTTGAAAAATGTAGGAAATCCGATCCAATATATAAACGTACACACACACACACACACACTCACTCACACACACACACACACACACACACACAACCTGCGTTTTATAATAAGTAAGATAACAAGTACAATATTTGTTGAGTGTTGTATTTTAAATTGTTTAAATATTTTTGAGTTTGATAATTTGAATATCAATAATATTTTGCATGAAAAGCTTGTGTGTTGTTATAATGTATGTTCAAATATAAGAAAGTATATTTCAGTATTTATGGTGAATTTAAAACAGTTTATGTTTGCAAATAATTTGTGTAAATCTCAAGACTTACTGAGAGTTTGAAAGGGTAATCTTTCTTTAATTAGATATTTTACATTGAGTTTGGTTGCGTATTCAAGTTGTAAGTTTGTTAGAAATAGTATATATTGTAGACTGGGTGTTATGTTTAAAAAAAGGGTTTTTAACGTGAAGACTGAATATTCAAATTATGACACGCGTGGACTGGCGTTGGGTGAAAGATTTCTCTCCTCACTGTAAAGGACTGATTTAAGTGTCGCTTAAATAAGAAAAGTTCGTCATGTTATAGGCTCACAATGACTTGGCGGGACTGTCTTTTCATTCAGTTCGGACGTAGTCGAAAACATGTCATCTCTTATTTTTCACATTTAACAACCAATCAGAACGCGTCATTCCGTATATCTACTTTGAATCTATTTTAATGGATTTTGAAAAGAATGTAGGATTTTGAATTCACAAGAATGATTTTATATTTACAAGTATATAAAATATGTAAATCATTTATAATGAAATATATGTTCTATAGTTATATTTTTGTAAAATAATGAATAAGAAAACCTTTTTTCATAATTATCTATAAAATGGCAAATAAAATATATTGCATATATTGTATTGTATTGGTCTACATATTTTGATCATTTTGAAGTTTTATATAAGTTTTTGAACAAAAAGATTTCTTTCAAATTTATTTCTTCATAAAATGGTAAATAATACAACTTTTTAAATGGTAAATATGATAAATAGTAAATAGGAAACTTTTATCAATGTAACATGTTTCGCTTTTATTAAAGCGTCATCAGAGAATAAGATATGGAGAAAAAAAAGAAGGAAGTTATATTATTTTTACTTTTGTGCTGTTTTATTTTCATTGGTCAATCATACTTCCCGTGCATTCGACTCTTTAAAATAACGTTGTTATAATTTGTGGCGTTTCGAATTGAAGGGGAGAAGATACGTCCATCGAAGTTCCAAGAAATCAATGGATACCAAGCCTACCTGAAAGAGAGTAAACAATGCTATATGTATGTAAGTGTATAAAAATTCTAGTTTGTCCATGTGGGAATCATATGAAAATGTATACTCGTAAGTGTGTTTGTGTGTGTGTATGTGTGTGTGTGTGTGTGTGTGCCTACTATACATTATGTTTGTTGTTTGTTTTTTGGACGTTAATTTGTGAATCTTTTTACGTACAAATAAAAGCTAAATCTCCAAGACTAACAGGGGCAAAAGATAGCTTGTCAATTTTTAACGCCTCCAAAACTTTCCCTTAATCATCTGAGAGACCCCCTCTCGGTCTTCCATCAGCATGGCTGATGCTATCCTCCAAGAAAAAAAAGCTAATTGCTCATTCTCGGGTTAACGTTCTCAGCTGACATTAGGTGGAAAAACTACGTTGAATTCATTATCAGCTGATAAGAAAGTTGGTTCACTGTGTCGTTTGAAACAATTTTCTTCTCCATAATCTATCTTACTTATCCATAAGTCTACCATTCGTCCATGCTTATAATATTGCTGCCATATATGGTCCGGTTCCCATGCTATTTACTCCTTGATAAAATCCAAAGAAGAATCAGCAATATTATTAGACCTGATCTGGCGTCTCAGCTTCAGTCACTTTCCCATCGTCGTAAAATTGCCTCCCTGTGCTTTTTTCTATAAATACTTTCATTGGAATTGTTCGGATGAGCTCTACGCTATAGTATCAAGACTTTATGAATTTAAGCCCAACACTATACTGGCGTCGAGATCTCATCAATTTACAATTGAGCTAGCTAGATGTAGCCGTAGCAAACAGTTTCTTTTCTCGTAGTTCTTGCTTGTGGAACCCCCTCCCGGTTCCATGTCTTCCAGCCAACTTCCAGCCAAGAATTGCGTCATGGCGCTCTTTTTCGCACAGACAACTGACCCTACTATACTGTGGAGTCGACAAAATGAAAAACAAACAACGCGCATGCGCAAAATTAAATAGTAAAATGGCAACAATTTGCCCATCGCGGCCAGTATATATATATTTATTTAAATCTCTGTATATATTTTAATAATCATTAAGTTTTTGTGTGTGACTAAACATATACTTTAAGCTTGTGCTGTTACAATGTTTGTTTATTATTTCTCATTTTGAGCATCTATTCGGCATCAATACTCGATTTAATCAGGTTAAAGAATAAATCGATATGAATGAATTTAAAATCATGGAGTTAAAATAAAAATGAAAGTTAGTTTGATTCATACAGTGAGGATTGGACTCACTTTGGCTTTAATAGGAATAATCTTTACTACTTGGCGTCTAATCATTTTTCTCATGTAAGAATGCTCTAGAAACACTACAGATATGTGTGTGGGGTGTGTGCGTGCGCGTGTGTATATATGTGTGTGTGTGTGCGTGTGTGTGCTGTGTGCGTGCATGCGTATGCATATAAGCAGTAACTACTAAGCTCAAATGAGTCTGGTAGAATTACTGAAGTTAAGCGACGTCGAGCCTAGGCAGTACCGGGATGGGTGACCTCTTGGGAACTCCAGGTGCTCTAAGCATAGATGTGCGTGTGGTATAATAGATAATGCCTTGGAATTGGACATCGGAGAACCAAGTTGCAAATCCAGTCTCGTTATATTCACTTACGCGAAATTAATCATGGGAAAGGCATGAAACCAGCACTTCACCCATCAGCTATGGATTAGTTAGTAAGACTTGTATCGGTAAATGATTATTATATTAAAAAATGTCTTTTCGAAAGGACTCGAGATAAAATAAAAAGGAACTTTGTTAAATTTACCGATTACATAAAACAATTCGAAGATTTTTAAAGTTAATAAAAAAATTATTTAAATTTTAGAATTTAATTATTATTCAACCATGCAAGTTTCAAAGAATTCTTACTGACGAGATACACCTTATTTAAATTTATATATGTATGTGTGCTTGTGTGTGTAAGTGTGTGTAGTGCGTGTGTGTGCTCATATATATAAACATATATATATATATATTTATATATAATATTTAATAGATATTATAAGTGGGCATATTGAACAAGCATAAATGCGTCTGAGAAAGCTTCTGCAATAGGGAATTCTCTAACTTGACGAGCAGACAGAAACGAGTAGATAGCCATATATATATGGGTGTGTGTGTGTGTGTGTGTGTGCGTGTGTGTATATATCTATCTATCTTCATCTATCTATCTATCTATCTATCTATATATATATATATATATATAAATTAAATAATATAAATATATATATATATATATATATATATATATATATATATACTCATCATTGTTGTTGATATAGTTGTGCTTGGACATCACATCTTTATTTTCCTTGTTTAACGCTAAATTTTATCAACGATTATATTTCATACAGTAAATAGTCTAGACATTGTTATTTTGCGTTTTGCCTTAAGGCTTCGCATTATTGCCAATTAGATATAACATTTTTGTTATCAACATACACAACACACAAATATACAAGAAGATACACACACCCATATACACACACACGTATACAGATATATATATATATATATATATATATGTATATGTGTGTGTGTGTATGGGGGGTGTGGTTACATGTATGTAGGTATTGTATTTATTACTAAATAAAATTCTCTTATCTTGAAACTATAAAATATTAAATGTAATTCAATAACTAACACTATATTATTTTTTATGAGGCTCCCAGGGATATGATGTCAAATTATATTTTACCAAAGATATAATAATCTTATTCTTTCTAAATTACATCGTCTTAAGAAAAATCAAGATGGAAACATCGACCTGTAATTATTTTCCGTAATTTAAGTAAAGTACCATTTTGATTCGCGGAAAATAATGTAATAAGATTTGCACAGATATGTCGCCGTTTATAATGTAATTATGGAAAATTATCAGTCTGTCGCTATCTTTGATAACATTCATATATATATATATATATATATATATATATATATATATATATATATATATATATATAGTTTAATTACGCTTACGAAGAAAGTGCTTACATTAAAGTCGGCTCAGTAGGTTACCGTCTATGACTAATAAAAT
Source organism: Acanthosepion pharaonis (assembly GCA_903632075.3). NCBI lineage: Eukaryota > Metazoa > Mollusca > Cephalopoda > Sepiida > Sepiidae > Acanthosepion > Acanthosepion pharaonis. The sequence goes on along the minus strand of CAHIKZ030000513.1, from coordinate 1,579,036 downwards.
ATTTTTGTATAAACAACCTATAATTATTGACAAACCAACTTTTAATAGCAAATGATATTAGATAAAATAATGTGAAGAATGTAACCAACAAATATGTTGATTGGTATATATATATATATATATATATATATATATATATATATATATATATATATATAAAAAAGCAAATTAATCTGACACAAGTTGAAGCTATAGGACATGAAATAAATATTACACTCCTACACTCTCAAAACTTAACAAGACTTTCTATGACAGACGCCCATATATATATATATATATATATATATATATATATAGATAGATAGATAGATAGATAGAGAAAGAGAGAGAGAAAGAGAGATAAATAGATCGATAAATAGATAGTGTTAATATAAAATAATGGTAATAAAACTAAAAACTCTCAATATATAATTACGGCCGTAATATTCAAGAAATCAAGAAAAATTTATCTGACATTCCAGATAAACCACTTGAACTTTTCATGATATATATATATATATATATATATATATATGAATGAAATTAATAGGAAAATTTTAACAAATTTTTTTTACAATCATCATCATGCGGCCTCAGCCGAGATTGAACTCACTGCACCTTTTCAGTATTCCTTATCTGTTATAGCTAATACTTTGATTGGTGCAGTTCATAATCTTGTCAAATAGCTGAATTCTTGATGCTTCGCTAGGGCTATAAAGGGTGTTTTTTTATCGTGACACCATCACTAAATGGTGAGGATTGCCAGCCAAGGCTCAGAGAGACTCCATTCAACCTCCTCTAAGAGCAGGTTTGAATTCAGAGTTTTCCTTCTCCTAGGCCAGTTGCCATCTAAGGCTATTTACCCATAGCTGGAGGGAGAAGAAGAGGATTCACACCGTTCCCAAGGGTATTAGCACGTAAGTGAATGTAATGGATTCGACTGGAATTCGAACTCGGCTCTCCGATTCCTCAATCCACGCCGCTATCCATTACTCCACCGTGCTTTTACAATAAGGTTCACCATGTACAAGATTATTACGTTAAGAGTTTGTTTATACGGACCGGAGGGTCAGATAAGCGTTAAAACTAGACTTGAACAGGTTAAGACTGTAGAAGTCAGGATAGCATACTGGTGAAAATCTGTTCCACAGGACAGTGGTTCGCGAGAAGAGGCTGATTGAGTGGAACATACTTCTCATCGATTGAATACGGAGGGATTGTTGTTTCTTTGCTACAATGTAAGTGTCATGGCGGGTCCTAGACGTGAAGGTTAGATCTGGCGTATTCAAAGAATGTAGTTCGCCCGAGCACTTTCCGTGGAAGTAGCAACAGAGCAACGAGAGACTTGCCACATCCTGCCCGTGAGAGAGAGAGGGAGAGATTGGTGGTTGGGAAATAATTCGTCACCAAAAAGGACTCCGAGACGCTTGTGAAATCTATCAGGACTGAAAAGTAAGAACTGGATAGCTCCTGCCTAAATATGAGAAAATATTCAAATTTCGGACTGATCTTGCTCTTGTATAAGTAGAGAATAGTATGAAAAGTTAGGTACTTATTGAAGCCTTACAGAGAGCCGACATTTTTACTGCTTCTTTGGCGATGGATCGTATGTAAGAGTTCCATTTGAGGTCAGTGGTGAATTTAAAGCCCAATAGTCTCTCAAGGCATCCGTTCATCGTAACTGGCTGTCCGATCGGCGATGATGAAATGTAGCTAGTTTGGTTTTCGATGGATTGAGTGTAATCAGCCGGTTTTTCTTCCACTGGATAGTTAGTGCTAGATCAGATGATAGATCAGATGATAGATCAGCTGGCACACACTGATATATTTCGCTATTTGTTTAGGTTCATGAGCACATTTCAGGAGTTCTATAAAAAGATGTGTTTCATACGGTGGAGTAATCGATATCGGCTCGGATTAAGGAATCGGAGAGCCGGGTCCATATTCCGGTTACATTCACTTACGTGCTAATACCCTTGCGAAAGGTATGAATCCTCATCTTCTCCACACTCGCTATGGGTAAATAGCAGGACAGACCGGGTCCTATAGCCTTGGATGGTAACTGGTCTACCGGAGAAAGTAATGGCAAACTACTGCGAGAAAAAATCTTCTTCGTCAGTCATGTATCGAAAGATACATGATTGCCTAAGCATATGGCACATAACTGACTGGTTGTTTTGCTTTCATATATTTTATATATATATTGATTATAGTGGTGACGGCTTTTGTGCAGAACTAACCACACTTTTTTGATTTGTCGAATACAAAGACCTGGTGCACTACGCGCGACAAGGTCCCCAAACGACCCTCGATTGGTTTTTGAATTCAGAGTTGTCCTTCTCTTCGACCAGTTGCCATCTAAGGCTATAGAACCCAGTCTTTGCTGATATATATATATATATATATATATATATATATATATATATATATATATATATATATATATATATATATAATAAAAAGGTTTAAAAACTAATATTCCTGGTCATAATTTATTCCATTGAATCGTAAATACGATCCGATTCATCAAACCTACAAATTTTATAGGTCTGATGAATTGGATCGTATTTACGATTCCAATGGAATAAATTATGACCAGGGAATATTAGTGTTTAAGCCTTTTTATTATATCCTTACTCTGTCCTGGACATTGAGTTCTACCTGGATTCTATCCTCTTGGAATTATTGTTTATACAAATATATATGTATGTGTCTGTATGTATTTATAAATATTTAGATATTTTAGATATATGACTGCATATGTATGTGTTTATTCACCACTAATACTATCTATCTATCTATCTATCTATCTATCTATCTATATATATATATATATATATATATATATATATATATATATGTGTGTGTATTGATTAATTATATTTCAGATATAACTACAATATATCTATAAAAGTACAAAATATATAAAGAAAAAAGGAAAACTCATCTTAGCTGATGTGTTTCGTCCTCTGACAGACTTATTATGGAGGTTGCTAAGTAACATAATTTAGTGCCTAATAAACGAAAGTAAGTAAATGATGTCGCTGCATTGTTTACTGCAAATAATATTTTAATTATTTTAGTATGGGTTATATGTGTTTAGTATTATTTTTTAAATTACATTAACCGTTTTCTTTCAATTTTTTTACTTTTTTATTGATATTTATGTTGGCTGAGGATAAAGACTTGAAAAAATCGGAGGCGCGCATATACATATTTTGATAAAATTCGATAGCCGCACTTTTGAGAATTTTTCCCTCTAAGTAAGTTAGCTTTCCTTTTAATAAGTGTGACATTTTTTAATTCTAAGTTATGGTTGAATTTATTTCTATGCATAACTAATTCATTTGATAAATATTTGTGTATAAGACTGTTTTTGTCTTCATAGGTACGTTTTTTAATAATATACATATACTTATATAGAAAGACATTCGGATTACTAACACAAAAACAGAGAATCTCTCATATCGGGAATATTTAACATTGAAAAACATAAGAAAAAAATGATTTATTTTTAATAATATGTGGAAATCTCCGCCTTTTACCTGAAGACGATCGCGAGACCAGAAACACGTGAAATAAAATTATGAAAAATAAATCATAATATATTTTTTTTAAATTCCACATTACAACCAAAAACGTTTGCGGCACCTTTCTTCTCTTCTTTTTAATATACACACTTTTCTCTCGTTGGAACCACTATAACCTCTTTCTTTTATATATATATATATATAAATATATATGTACCCCACTACCCCCCATTCCTATATATCATTTCCGTTAAGTTAACCATCTAAATAGGTCACGATTAGGTCACTCCTCCTACCCCAATATAAAACATGCTTAAGAGAAATATGAAATATGAATACCCCTCCCTATACTCTACCTTGTCTCTTTAACTAAAACTATCACCCTCCCTGTTAAATTACAAAAATTACACTACCCATCAATTTCTAATCCCATTTTTCCTTTCATTTCGTTGTTGGAATTGTTACCTGATGATCCGGAGTCCTTCAAAAAGGATTTTAGTGAAATAAATTATTGTAATGGTACCTTAAAGTGGTCTGTTTTTTCATTAAATATTAGCTCTGGATTCACATTGAGCTCTCAGGATTTCACCCTCCTTGGAATTATCCATTCAGTTTACCAACTCGTAAATTAATTATATATATATATATATATATATTTTTATTAAAGACATATTTTATGTTTAACGTTGTTATTTTATAGATACAAGTATTTAAGCAAATGCTCTGTTTATGATAAACAGTATTAAATAACATTTACTGGCCTGAATGTCCGAGAAATTTTCATAGAAAATTTTCGTTCTTTGACAGGATTCGAACCTGTATCCCATACGGAACCGTCATATACGCTGACGTGCCTTTACCGTTTGAGCTACAAAGAACCAATCGGTAGACAAGGTCGAATTTACTGCTTATAAACCCAACTTTCCATGAATCTCGTACATTCATAACTGCTCTGGCGTATCGAATGTAAACAAATGACGATCATATATTAAAAAAAGAAATGGACAAGGTCGACAAACATTTATTAAAGACATATTTTAACGGCCGGTAAATTTATTTAATACTGTTTATCATAAACAGAGCATTTGCTTAAATACTTGTATCTATAAAATAACAACGTTAAACATAAAAATATGTCTTTAAAAATAAATTGTCGGACCTTGTCCATTTTCTTAATATATATATATATATATATATATATATATATATATATATATATATATATATATATATATATATATATATATATATATATAAGCTTTTTTAAAATTTCAGCACACACATACACAGAGACGCAGACACACAGACAGAAACACAGACACGCAAAACACACACACCTGTATATATATATATATATATATATATATATATATATATATATATATATATATATATATATATATATATATGAGCTATAAAATATCGATTAAATCCGATGTAATCTAAGCAAGCAATGAAAACAAATAAAATATACATAAATATAGCGATTGAGTAACTATTGGCGAAAGTGTGCGTATATTGGATGTTCAGGTAATGTGTAGCGATTAGTGAGCTGGAAAGTAAAATAAACAAGCCGGGTTCGAAATCCAACCGAATATGTTACGTTCACTTTGGGAAAATATGAAGCCATCTTTCATCTCATCTGTTATGGTTTAAAGAGGATAGACGAGGCTCACGTGCCTTGAGCTGGCAACCAGTTGAGGAGAAAGAAAGTTCTTAATCCAAAAAACAAGTTGGATTAGCGATTGGCTTCAACGGCCGATCTTGCGGTAAACGCACAATGCTTCTATGCCTGTAGTACGCATGGTATCCCCACGGCCATAACAGGTGGATGGATTCGTAAAGTGAAGTGCCGCATTAAACCTAATACTGCCAAGAGCCGATTATTTTTCGTTCACATTCGATCTTAAATGTACGAATATTTTTTTCTGGCCAGGCACTTTTGCTTGAAAATAATTAAGTCACATAAAAAGACATAAGTTCTCGGCCCAAGCCACTTCGCAAAATCAGTTTTCTGGTGTATGGCCTTTAAAGTTGCAGATCACGAGAGCAGGGATTACGTTTTAGAACAATGGAAATAAGAAGGATTGTTTAATTTTCTGGGATACAAATGAGGAAAGAGGGCATGGAGAATTTAACCCTCGCAGGACGTGCAAGAGATGCAGTGAGTAACCTACTCACTGTGTTTGTGTAAAAGGATGGCAGATCAGGGAATGGAAGGGATAGTAAAAAATACATACATTGTTTAGAATTATGACAAAGAGGAATATGTAGAGAGTTATGATCGCCCACGTCCTGAAGTGACACGGTACTTAAACGAATTCGGTCCGAGTACTTTTCGATGTCCCTTAGTGTTGTGGAGCTCTCCCCTTTTTACATAAGATGGACTCGTCCAAAGTATACTTATACTGACAGAATACCTGCGGTTGAGATACGTTGAGACAGGTTGAGAGATACGGAGACAGACACAGGGTGTTCTCAGAGAGTTATACAAGAGTCTAGAGAGAAAGATGATTACGTCTTTACTTACAGAGATTTGTACATATACTTTCTACTAACCCGCATTCCTGGACTACTAATCTTCACTTCAAGTCTGTATTCTTACGTTTAATACTCTTATTTTTCTATCTCAATTACTGGCGTTGTTTATTTATTTCATTTCACGGAATCCACAACACTTAGGTAAACTAATTCTCATAAAATTCATATCATTTAAAAGAAGAAAAATTGTATAATTTAAATCGGTTTAACTTTTTTTTAATTATTCTATCAAGGAGGATTATTTCCCTAATTTGGTAATTTAAAATAGCATTATAAGAACAATTTATGACTTTGACTACAAGCACTTTTAGCCATATCTGTTAAATTTTATTATGGATTTACTGGGTGCAAAATAAAACATATATTCACGCTCTATTTTAAACATGTTTTTAAACGCGATAACATCATTTTTTAAAAGTAATTTTGTACCATTTTTCTGAAGTTTAAATCAAAATTAAAAGTTCAACGTCAACATGAAGTAAAGGTTGTTTTAGCAATTTTAGGCCTACAAAATTTTACAAAAATTATTCACATTATTTTATTTTAATCATTTTTAAGTACGTGTTTATGCAGTTTTTTGTAATAGTTAAAAAAGCAAAATCCTTTGAAGTAGTGATTGATATATTTCGCATTCATTATCAATTTTAATTAATTTAAGACATGCGTTTGGCAATATTTTTTATGCGTGTTCTTGGAAAAAGAAAAATGCGTTGATTTAGAAAATTCGAGATGGAGTAATTAAATTCAAATTTTATGTAACAGGTGCCCTTTGGGAGTGAATATTTTTTATATAGAAAGAAAGAAAGAAAGAAAGAAAGAAAGAAAGAGGAAGGAAGCAGTTTTAAGGAAATTTCAGAAAGAGAAAGTTGAACTTGCTAGGACAGAAAATGAGTAAAGATGTCTTGGAGAATTTGACACTCAAGAGGGGCCGCGACTAACCTACCTAAAGAGTTTGTGTAAGTGGATGGCAGATCTGGTGTCGGGGGTAGAAAATAAATAAAGAAAATATATAGTGGAAGGGAGAAAATTCTAATATTTAAAGAAGTTTTTTTTAATTATTTAATCTATACTTTTTTATTTTTTAGAATAATAAGTATTACATTACTACATTTTTAAAAGTAGATCTTAATTTTTTATTCAATTTTGTTACAAATTTGTAAATATTAAGTTACAACCAATGTTCTGAAAATAAAGTATAAATATTTACCAATCGAATATGTTTATTACTATACAAATAAAACATTGTACTTATGTTAGCAACATAATTACACTACAAGTTATCATGATACAATTTTGACGCATTAGGCGTACGGGCTGGAAGATGTTTCGTTGATTCTTCAGTTTCCCTATCAACGGAATTTCTAGGATCGCCATTTTTTGTAGGGATATTTCGAAAGACAGTGTATGAAGAGACAAGAGAGATCGGAATAGGACTACAGCCAATATGATACATTTTATCGTCTTAGCAAATCGAATAGGTAAATGGAAGCGTGTATAAAGAGATCGACCTCACAGAGTAGTTCATTAGTGACAAGGGATTGGAAAGGCGTAACGTACGTATTAACTAGCACACTAAGGGACAGGAACAAGTATGGATATTAATAATAATTGTTATTATTATTGAACATAAGGGAGAAACATTCTGAGTCTCGTGAAGCATGTTATGTCTCCTTGGGATCTAAACGCATACAAACGAAGATTTTTTGCCATTGTTGTTCATAATAGCAATAGTAAAAATAAAGAAATAGCAAAAGGTAGCCTGGCCCCCTGGAAGCGGTGGCCCACCATGGTATGGATATGCTCATGTGCCCACAAACCAGCCCCCCACATATGGGTAAATACGAACTAACTATAGGACTGACATAACGAAAAATATTGATAAACCGTATCAGACGTCACGCGGGTCAACAAGGACCGTGATCCCTAGTGAGGAACCAGACTGTGTTCGAAAAGTGTGCGACTGGAACAAACTCTATCCAACGTCTAGAACTAGAGGAAAACCCCGCCGAGGACAGTCCTTACAGAGGCCCTCTATATTCATTAAAAGAAAATCCCACAAAAAGAACAATAAATAAATATTCTCGGGAAGAGTATATTGAAGTAATGATAGCCTTTTACATCACTACGATAAATCTGACAACGGCAACAAAGAAACAAAGCTGCGTATAATATCTCAAACAGACTAAACATTGATGCCAACAAACTAGCCAATGCCAGGCGTGACATCTTCAGGAAAAAAAGAATGCCTGACATAGAACTCGAAAGCATCAAAAATAGATTAAATGTTAACATCAAGGGTCTAAATGCCAACAACTCAGAGGCGACAAATGCAGAGGAACAAATAGAAACCAGTTGTAATAATCCCTCTGAGACACACAAACAAATAAAGATAATAACGAATATGAGAGAGTGAGAGAGAGATGACAGAAAACATTCGATTTAAATGGGAGAATGTAAAAGAAATGTCTTTCGAGGAAAGGCCGACAATTCCAAATATAAGAAAGAACCGTCAAGTGAAGGAAACCATCAACCTTGCTAACCAAGCAATTAGAGAAATAACGGACGAAATGGAAAGACCGATGGACCTGACAGAAATTAATCGTCTTATATACGCAGCCTCGGCTGCGAACGCAGAAACAATAGGTGAAAAAGTAAAAACACAACGTTAACGAAAAAGAAAAATGCCAGTCTGGAAAGAAATAATAGAAACCGAAATAAATAAACTACGAGGACAATTATCACTTCTAAGTGAAGTAGACAAGGGCTCTAAAATGGAAGAAAGAAAAAGGAGACAACTGAAACGAAACCTTGACATAAAGAATAATACTGACATACCAAAAGTTAAAGAGAAGCTGAAACAAGAAATTCACGCGAATGCACACAGAATCAGGCGTTATGAAAAAAGAAACAGATTCTTCCTGCATAACAAGATCTTCAAAGAAGATGCCAAGACATTATATAGAGAACTGGAAAAAAAATGAATTAGAGATAAAAGACTCACATAGTATCCTGGAGGTCGAGGAGTTCTGATGTAAGATATTAAAAAAGCTGCAAGATGCACAATGAAAGAGCTATATGGATCAAGCAATAACAGGAGCAACACATGCATATAGAGTGCCAAAAATGGAAGGACACCAATGTTACGGAAACAACCGCTGTTTATTTATATTGATGACCTTAAAACGTTTGCCAAAGATGACAACCAACAGAAAAACCTACTCACCAATGTCAATACCTTCAGCGAAAACATTAGGATGGCGTTCGGAATCAACAAATTTGCCAAAGCCACCTTCAAAAAAGTAAACTAACGAAAACTACAGGTTTAGACCTTGATATTAAGAACAAGATTAAGGAACTAGACCCGAAATCAGATGTTAATAGGTTGTATGTACCAAGAGCTTTAGGAGGCCGAGGTCTAATCCAACTTAAACTAATTCTAAAAACTGCAGCAATCGGTACGGAAGCCTACCTTACAAAAACCAATGACCCTCTCCTAGAAATAGTAAAACACCAAATTCACTCCATCAACAAAGAGGCTGCACTCTTCAAATAACATCTTAATATACCTGAAATCCTACCAACAAAAAATGAAGGAAATACCATCTACGCCAAACGAGTAAAACAGAAAGCAAAACAACTTGGCCAAATGGATTTACAAAAAAAGAAATAACGGAGGACAAGGCGTTTCATGGCAAATACATAAAAATAACGAAAGAAGCAGATGTGTACCAACAGAAAACACATCAGTGGCTGAGGAGCATCGGGTTGAAAGCTGGGACAGAAGGTCTAATTATTACAGCTCAGGGCAAAAGCCTCGCAACCAGATCCTATCACTGTCATATAATCAAGGATGGAACTAACCCGAAATGCAGGATCTGCAGAAAATATGATGAAACTGTCGACCATATTATCTCAGGATGTCCGGAACTGGTAAAAAATGAATATATGCAGAAATATGACGAGGTAACGACATATGTACACTGAAAGATATGCAAGCAGCACAAAATCGAAACCACTGAGAGATGATACGAGCAGCAACCAGATACAGTTACCCACAATAACGACGTAACTATACTCTGAGACATACCTATTCAAACTGTCATGGAAATAAAAGACGACAGTTCCTGATCTTATCATAAAAGACAAGAAATTCAGAAAGTGTATGCTTATTGACATAGCAGTACCATCTGAGAGAAACACCTCCATAAAAATTATCGAGAAATTTTTCAAATACAAAGACCTGGAGATCGAGATTAACAGGATGTGTGGAATGTACCAATAGTAATCGGAGCTCTGGGCCTCGGGAAAAAAGGAATGTACAAATTTACTAACAGTGTCCCACGTAACATCAACATACAAAGATCGCCCTACTAGGAACCTCCTATATACTAAGAATAGTGCTATCAATTAAATGACAATTCTTCTATAGGGCCTAAGGACCTTAGTTTGGACACGGCTCTACAGGATACAGAGCAGAAACCTTAATTTATACAAATAATAATAATAATAATTCTTCTTCTTCTTCTTCTTCTTCTTATTATTATTATTATTATTATTATTATTATTATGATCTTGTGTACAATCAAGAATTGTATAAACACACAAAATGATCCGGGAAAGCCACTGTCTACAAGAGGTTAAAAGTTTGCTCTGTGTGGAACTGCTTATTTACTCAGGAGTGTATTATCATGGTAAGGAAAATATAAACAATGTACATGTCAAGTATCACTTAACATCAGAATTTTTGCAAACAGAATGTCTTACGATCTATTTCAGGTAATGACCAGGTAAGTGGTTAAACTAAATAGGAAGGAAAAAGATACCACTACTACTACTACTACACAATAATAATAATAATAATAATAATAATAATAATAATAATAATAATAATAAGAAGAAGAAGAAGAAGAAGAAGAAGAAGAAGAAGAAGAAGAAAAGCCAGTGAAAATTTCATGGTTTTCCCATTTAAATTTTCTGAGGAATCTTAATACTTAAATTAATGATGGAATAATCTCTTTGTGAGTTTGACGACTATAAAATATCCAAGGATTTTCCCGTAGTGCATCGATAAATATTTGAGCTTAACATTTTTAACAAAATATTGAAATAGCAATCATAAATATGAATGTTGGTTATTATTTAAACTATTAAAAATTAAGAGGGTAAAAATGAAAATATTTGAAATTAATTAACAAGTTTTTTCCATTTCACTGAAGCAGACGGTTGTGAAATCGATTATAGCGTCATTATATATATATATATATATATATATATATATATATATATATATATATATATATATATATAGTCGATTCTCCTGTCGAGATTTGACGTATATGAGAGTCAAGCAGATCAGTTTCCAGGAAACCGACAGCCCCACACCGCACATGAGATTTGATTATAGTGGTGAAGGCCTCGTGCAGGACCATCCACACTTTTTTGAAGGGCCAGAATACAGAGACCTGGTGCACCAGTACCACATGGTTCCCAAACGACCCTCCGCAGGTTTTGAATTCAGAGTTGACCTGTATCTAGACCAGTTGCCATTCAAGGCTATAGAACCAGTCTGTCCTGTACGTTTTACCCATAGCTGGAGAGAGTGTAGAGGATTCATAGTTTTCCCACGGGTATTAGCGCAAGTTTAATGTAATGGAATTCTTTCTCAATTCAATGCTGCTATCCATTACTCCACCGTGCCTTATATATATATATATATAAGTATATATATATATATATATATATATATATATATATATATATATATATATATATATATATATATATATATATATATAGGGAAACTAAAGTATCGATTCGAGTTTCGCTTTGTTGAGGGTTGACTCTGTGAAAGGGTTTTTCTCTTTATCTGTATATACTAAGCGTTGGGAACTTTTTTTTTTTTACTGCTTATGTAGAAGATTTCCTTTTGATCTTTTCTTCCTTAATTTGGAACGGTCGTGGAATAACAGACCCAGGTCGTAAATTCGTAATTCGGTTCTATGACGTCGTACATGACCATGTAAGATAATGAAGATGACTCATATGAGCCGAAAGCTTCGATCGAGGAATAGCATAATAAAAAGTATCCAAATGTTGGACAGTTTTTGTTTTTATTTTCTCCTGAAATTCAAGCAACTATACGAAGCTCAGAACAGCTCGTGAACAAACATTATAGACATTCCTTGTCTGTTATATTTGACAGTATTCGTTTGAATACACACACACACACAAATATATATATATATATATATATATATATATATATATATATATATATATATATATAATGAGAAGCCACGTATAGATTCTTAATATATATATATTGAAAAAGTTTCTCTAGAATATTTTTTTTTATAGAAAGTATTTAACTTATATATATTATATATATATTTCAAATTATCCTCAATTTTTACATAATAACTGTTTGTTTACAAATAAACAGTAATTTTAATTTATTTGATAAATAAACAGTTCTTTCTGATGAAAATTGAGGACAATTTGAAATATCAAATATATATAAAAATAAATAAATTCATAAAATAAAACATTATTATTTTTTAATTTGAAAATTTTATATATATATATATATATATATATATATATATATATATATATGTGTGTGTGTGTGTGTGTGTGTGTGTGTGTGTGTGAATTAAACACACAGGGAGTGCTGGTAATAATAATAAACAGTACTTGATGTAAAATAACTTTATACTAAGAATAAATTATAGATTTGGCCCTCACCGACCGGCCCTGCAGGATGATTCATGCTTATAGCAATCGTCAGGCACACATTAGAACTGTCTGATCGGACACTTCTTTATTTATAGGCTTCTTGTATGATAAATGAGCAGTCCATTTTCATATGGAAAAAATAAATGAAGAAATAAAAGCAAAAAACGGAAAAAAATAAAAGATACAAAATATATAGCGTTGACAGGGGAGAGGTGCCAGTTACTAAAATCAATCCAGTTCATTAGATAGTAATTTTTTATGTCAACGTGTGGCCATTAATTCATTTCTTTTATTCAATACATTCGTGTTATCTATATTTTGAAGTATGGTCATTTTTCCCCCAAAAGACAAAGATTACATTTGCCTCCATTACAGTTATATGATTTAGTTCTCGCCACCATGTTGCACGGTATTTCTTGCTGAATTTCTCGAATTTTTATTATATGATAGCAATATTTTAAGAGAATTGTGTTGTTTCTACATTTTTCGTTATTCATACCCAGTTTATGGTTGTAAAATTTGTTCCCATTCTATTTCTGTTGACCCAAAATAGTATTTCAGTTGGTTGTCATATTTTATACTAGTTCTATAAACAATATTGTCAGATAAACATTCACCGTTTAAAGAACATTTATTAGTGATTCGGCAGTTGCAATTTTTTTTAATTCCTTCTCTTTTATCATTGGTATTGTTACATTTGCAATTATTGTAATTATCCAATAATGTCTTATTATGATAGGATGTTAATTTTTCCATATACCAACTGTCGTTTATTTTTAGGTTGTTTCTATTAAATTCCTACGTTAGTGTTGAAGAACTTTCGAAATGTTTTTAGGAAAATACTTCTGACATTGGTCATTACGTTGTACCAACAAGGGGAGTTAAACCATAACACACTGCGGGTTCTTTTTTTTTTTTTTTTAACTCTTCATGTTCTTTTACATGTATTGTATATTTACTTGCATTTAATTTCTTCCAGCGGTTTTAATATTTAATATTATATATATATATATATATATATATATATATATATATATATATATATATATATATAACATTAAATATAGATAGATAGTGTTAATATAAAATTGTCCAAATCCTACAGCATAATTGTGCATCACACAAAATGTTTAATATCTAAAAACCACTAAAATGAGTTTCTTTTTTTTTTCAGTTTTTCATATAAGACGTTTACCGATCATGACACCATTTGTCGTAAGAATCACTAAAAAACCCTTTCAGTTATTCAGCTAGAATGAGAACACAGTAAATCGTTTTGGGTCAACCCCACTGTCTTCCCAACTGAGCAATGGTGGGAGGGAAAAGATCATTCAGACATTCCGTACTGTTACCAACATTCATTCTATGGCTTCCATCTCCAAATTCATTCAAGAACCAACAAGAGAACGGTGAATAAGTTTTCAATTGAGGAAACAGTAGAGAGGAAAACTGGATCAGGAAGAGGGAACATCATTTCAAATAAAGCTAAAGAGATCAATTAGAAAATATCAAACTCAAGATGTTTGGTACGTGAGAGAAGAGTTTCAGCAATGTGCGTTCAAAGGGCAGTCAAAAAAAGACTTGAAAATGTAATGGTACGTGAAAGCCGTGAGACACATTGTGACTCTAGGACAGAAAGTTAGAAGATTAGAGAGGGTGAAGTCATCTTGAATACGTTGGAAAATGATCCTGGAATAATATATGTATATTTTAAAATTACTTCAATCCTTCATGAGCTTCAGATCCTTAGTTGAGATTAATTAATGATGAACAGTTTCGTTTATGATCCATCATGAATCTTCTGCTAAGCTTGGAGAGTAATCATAAATTCTTATTACTCAAAGTAGAATCCAGTAGAGTTATAAAAAAATCGGAGAATTCCAGTAAGATATCTTTAATCATTTCTGAGATAAAACAGTTCAAACAACAATCATGACAACAGTTTGAACAATTTTGCTGTTACACGATTTGGATAAATTTGTTGTAACACTGGTATATATATATATATATATATATATATATATATATATATATATATATATATATATATATATATATATATAGTTAAGCAGCATACGTGATACATATCTCTTTTGATCCATTACGGACTTGGTATAAGATTTTCAAGCAGTTTCTTTCTACGTTAGACTGATTGCAAAACCAAATTGCTTTGTGCCAATAAAATAGTGTTCGATGAATAATAACAGGGCTATAACTTATATTAATAATAAAACATACTTTTTTCACATGGGTAACAAAACTCGGACTTTCATACACAACACTATCGTCAGATACAGAGTAAAATCTCTCTCTCTCTCTCTCTCTCTATATATATATATATATATATATATATATATATATATATATATATATATATATTATATATATATTTCTAATTACTTTAAACGATATACTTCCGTAGACGTCTTGTTTTATTTTAAAAATAGTGAAAATTACAGATACCCCTCTGGCCATCAGAGGATCTTTATAAAGAAAATGTGTCCCCCACTCACCAGTACAAGAGTTCAAATCTGTATCATTCTTTGTGTAGCAACCACCGTTTAATCCGACTGCTTGGTCACATGAAGCAAAGGATGCCGGATTAGACAGTGGTTTCTCTTACAAAATTGGCTACACGTAGGTGTGTGTGTGTGTGTGTCTGTGTGTGTGTCTCTGTGTGTGTGTGTGTGTGTATCTGTGTGTGTGTGTGTGTGTGTTTGTGTGTGTGTGTCTGTGTGTGTGTTTGTGTGTGTGTGTCTGTGGAACGAAATTACTACACTTTTCAAAAAAAGCAACATGAAAACATGGTTACAATATTTTAGCCTTAGGCTGACAAAGTGTTTCAGGTTTAATTCCGGGTCATATGTTTAAACATCATTAACAATCGCTTTCTTTAAACAAAAGGTTTATAAGCAAAAAATTTTAATTAAAAAAATAGACATGAATCGTTTACAACCTGTATATGATGGCCACTGAAAAACTGAAAAGTTTTAAAAAATCATGATTTGTTTGTTTTAAAAAATCATGATTTGTTTGTTTTCAGTCTTCTTTCTTTACTTTTTTGAAGTATCCCTTAGACATTAAAATGGCTACGTATGATATCCAGTAACGAGTAAATCTCACTGAGTTTTTCTATTCCAATGAAAGATCAACTCTTCAAACTCAAAGAAACCACCGGCAACATTTTAATGTCAGAGTATCTCCTAATCGTCCATTTTGAAAGACCTGAATCAGTCGTCGATTTTCTGAAAAGAGGTCCTAAGCGCGCTGTGCGCCCTCACGCAGCGGTGGAAGTTGTATGGCAGAATGTTCTTGAAGATCCATCTGCTTCTACCCGTCGTCTCTCTGCTCAACTAGGCATCGACACAACATCGCTCCAGAAGATTCTGAAATGCATTAATTATATCTCCAAAAAAAAAAATAAAAATTGAAAGAAACATAAGTTTACAAAAGTTATTTTTGTTTTATATTATTCCGTCTTTCAGGGACCAGCCTGTATAACTAAACCCAATTTTTACCGCTGTGGCGATATTGAGATGAATTTGTATGGATTGATGCTCTTTTAAAAATCTCTGTTGGAAACGTTTTCACAAAATATTGGAGGAATTCTGATATTGTTCAGTTAATATTAAAAAAATGAGATAAATGAGAGAAAAAAAACTATTCCAAAAAGCTAGAAGTGAGAAGAACATTGCTACGAAAGATTTACAGCGGGAAGAGATTGATTGACAATTGCGCAAAGATGGCGGACAAATTGCTGTTGAGTTTAAATGAAAGACAAACCGTTCGTTTCGACAGTGAATGATAAAGAGGCATCGAGGAAATTCATTTTGAATCGTGAAAATCAAAATGTTTAAAGAAGGGAAGAAAAGAAAAAGCAAGTATTTAAGAGAGATTTGTAGGCTCTTCGATAGATAAAATATAGGAAGATAGCGGAACAGTGGAGTAGAAAGAACAGAAGGATGGGTTATATTCTTGAATAATATGATTAAAATATGCAGTATATTAGTATAAAGAAAGAATTGAAAATTAAAGAAATAATGAAACCTATATTGACGTTATGAAATACTAAGAAGCAGGACGCAATCACACAATGAATCCATATATATATATATATATATTTATTAAAGACATTTTATTTATGTTTAACGTTGTTATTTTATAGATACAAGTATTTGGCAAAATGCTCTGTTTAAGATAAACAGTATTAAATAACGTTTACCGGCCTGAATGTCCGAGAAATTTTCATAGAAAATATTCGTTCATAGACAGGATTCGAACCTGCATCCTATACGGAACTGTCATATACGCTGACATGCCTTACCACTGGCCACCATGAACCTTATAGTAGACAAGGTCGAATTTACTGTTATAAACTACAATCTTCCATGAATCTCGCATATCTATAACTGCTCTTGGCGTATCGAATGTAAATAAATGACGATTAAAAATGGATAAGGTCCGACAATTTATTTATTAAAGACATTTTTATTTATGTTTAACGTTCAACTGATACAAGTATTTACGCGACATAAACATGTTTAAGAGTGGTAAGGCATGTCAGCGTATATGACAGTTCCGTATAGAATGCAGGAATTATGAAAATATTCGTTCATAGAACGAATATTTTCATATGAAAAATTTCTAGGATGCGGTTCAGATCCTGACATTCAGGCTGGACATAATGTTATTTAATACTGTTTATCTTAAACAGAGCATTGCTTAAATACTTGTATCTATAAAAATAACAACGTTAAACATAAATAAAATGTCTTTAAATAAATTGTCGGACCTTGTCCATTTTCTTAATATATATATATATATATATATATATATATATATATTGTTTATTTAGGCAGCATTTTTCATTCATACATGTTTCATTAAATAATATAGACAAGTGTTGTCTATTTATTTTATGTAAATTCTTTTCATAACGTCTGATAAGCTTAATAACATTATCATTAAACGAAGATAGAAAATCACAATATTGATCCATATTTTTTAATCCAATCTAAGCCATTATCAAAGATGACAATTACTGTACAATATATTAAGCAATATACGGACAAGACAGTGAAGATAGTCTGTTACTGTTTACATGGATGGTTTCCAAGCAGCGATAAACACATGCATATAAGACGCTGGAAGCGAACATCGCACCGCAGTTCATGACATTACACATGACGATGCGAGAGGGAATTCGAGAAATATTAAGTATGGGAAGCCGTTGGTATAAACCAACGGCTTCTGTTACCAATTATAGACATTTAAGGATATTTGTGGAGATTTCATAGTTTATTTTGTTTAAGTTAGGTTTCAACTGTTTTATGTATATTGCTTCAAGAATTTTTAGTTTTTTGTTTATTGTTTTCATGTTTAAGTATAATTGTGTTTTCAACAATTAAATATAACTGTGTTTTAAATATATATATATATATATATATATATATATATATATATATATATAATAAAAAATTGCTGGCCACTCGCATTCGAGGATACCGTCAAAACAGGTCGGCTAGTCAATCCCTATTGCAGACGCTTGCTCAGGCGCATTTACGGTGTTCAACACCCATAGTTAAAAATCTGTTGTTTATACTGCAACTATACTAGGAAGACCTTATTTACAGTTTCTGGGAGAGCGTGTTATCTAACGTGATCAACAAGGCCAGGGACACTCAAACCCTCGCTTATGATGACTTGTGACTTCGAGCTAGCACAGGTGTCGATGGTCCCGCTAATATTCTATCTACCCAATTTCACTTACGAGGTATGGTTTTCAGGCATTTACCAAAGGTGACCTACGCTGGAATATATATATATATATATATATATATATATATATATATATAATAGAAGAGAGAGAGAGAGAGAGGATCCATGAGAAAATTGTCGTCTAAATTAACAAAAACCAAAAAATAATAACATCTCATTTTAACAGATATATTTACCAAAATTACACAAAAATATCTTGAAATACTCAAGAGTAAATTTATTTAATAAAATCGCCATTGTCTTCAACTACGGCCTCCAGACAAGTTGGAATCTCTTGCATCTCTTGTAGACGGTCTCTTTGTTTAAGTTGGTGAATGCTACTAGTTCATCTTTGGTATTCCATGAAGTTTTGTTGGTCACTCTTTCAGCTGCACCCCACACATAATAATCAAGGGTGGTGCAGTTTGGTGGGTTAAGTGGCCAAATGTAAGAGGTGATGTGATCGCAGAAATTGTCTGACAGCCATGAGTTCTTGGTTCTCTTGTGTGTGTGGCATGGCGCAGTCTTGTTGCCAGACATAGGTTCTTCCAGCAAACACCTATTTGGCCCAGTGCAACATTACGTCCTTGGCTATGAACCTGGTTGGCTTAGAGGGATCGTTTTCATTCATGTCCTGGATCTCATCAACAAATTCGGTAGTGCTTTTCTTTTCAGAACGATCAAGCGAGTTTTTAAAATTTGCCGTACCTTCGTAATCACCATTAGACTCCTCCAACTCTTTCCAAATTTTCTGCGCTCTAAAAGGTTCGTTTTGGAACTTCTGTTGCGAATGCCAAGTAGTACAGCATGCCGTTTCCAAATTTCTGGCGGAGTTAATTGCGTCATGGTGCTCTTTTTCTCACAGACGATGCACAATTGACCCAACTATACTGTGCAGTCGACAAAATCAAAACGAACAACGTGCCTGCGCGACAATAAAAATATAAATAGCAACAATTTACCCATCGCACACAATATCTGACGATAACTCCATTGGGTGTCATTTAAATATACAAGGAGACGTCCATACTCGTTGATAATACAAATATAATAGTCTTATCCACATGTAAAAAAGGTTAAAAATAATGAAAGCAATATTAATAAAAAAGAAAAAGAAAAAGCCAACACTCAATAACATCAACTATGAACACAGCCACAATATGCTGACCGTGTTTGGGAAATAAATTATTCCTATAACGCTAGATATATACCTAAAAAATCCATGCATTCAGTTAAAAATAAAAATAAAATCATTCTTGATAATGGCTACAACTATAGCATTATTTACAGGACATTTGTACAATTTCCAGAAAAGAAAATATGTAAGAACTCAAAAAATACTCAAATATATATATATATATATATATATATATATATATATATATATATATATATATATTTATATTTTTTCTTGTGTTCTTACATTTGTTACATGTGTGTGTATGTGTTTTTACGTGTGTACGTGATGTGCATGTGTGAGCTCGCGCGCGTGTGTGCGTGTACATATGTATAGAAAAAGGAGGGAATTGAGGGAAATAATGTGAGAGAGTGAAGAAATTGAGGAACTTGAAGGATGAAACAAAAGGCTAGAAAGAAAGAAAGAAAGAAAAAAGAAAATAAAGAAAAAAAGAAAGAAAGAAAGAAAGAAAGAACCTGGGAAATGGAATATTTGAAATAGAAAGAAAGAAAAATTTGAAAGAAAGAACCTGGGAAATGGAATATTTGGAAATAGAAAGAAAGAAAGAAAGAAAGAAAGAAAGAAAGAAAGAAAGAAAGAAAGAAAGAAAGAAAGAACCTGGGAAATGGAATAGTTGGAAATAGAAAGAAAGAAAGAAAGAAAGAAAGAAAGAACCTGTGAAATGGAATTTTTTGGAAATAGAAAGAAAGAAAGAAAGAAAGAAAGAAAGAAAGAAAGAAAGAAAGAAAGAAAGAACCTGGGAAATGGAATATTTGGAAATAGAAAGAAAGAAAGAAATAAAGAACCTGGGAAATGGCATATTTGGAAATAGAAAGAAAGAAAGAAAGAAAGAAAGAAAGAAAGAAAGAAAGAAAGAAAGAAAGAAAGAAAGAAAGAACCTGTGAAATGGAATTTTTTGGAAATAGAAAGAAAGAAAGAAAGAACCTTGGAAATGGAATATTTGGAAATAGAAAGAAAGAAAGAAAGAAAGAAAGAAAGAAAGAAAGAAAGAACCTGTGAAATGGAATTTTTTGGAAATAGAAAGAAAGAAAGAAAGAAAGAACCTGGGAAATGGAATATTTGGAAATAGAAAGAAAGAAAGAAAGAAAGAAAGAACCTGGGAAATGGAATATTTGGAAATAGAAAGAAAGAAAGAAAGAAAGAACCTGGGAAATGGAATATTTGGAAATAGAAAGAAAGAAAGAAAGAAAGAAAGAAAGAAATTGGAAAATTGAATATTTACGAAAAGCAAGAAAGCAAGAAATAAAGAAAAGAAAAAGAAAACAAGCAGGCGAACAAAGAACATTTGGATAAGACAAAGACACTTATTTCAGGAGAAAGATATAAAGAAAGAAAAGTTGGAAAACAGAGATTTCAGAAAAAGAAAAAAAGCGTTGAAATGAAAAAAGAACATTCTGAAAAAGTTTAAACCTAAAAGGCACAATACAATAAGAAAAACTGTAAGAAACGAATCAAGAAATAAATTAAAAAAAAAAACGAAAAAATATTATTAAAAAAAAAAGAAGCAAGATTCTGAAAATTCGAGAAGGTTGACGTAGGAAGAGGATGCTTGGAAGACACCTTCAAGTTGACTATTTTTTGATGAGATTCCATTTGACGTGGTAAAATCCTTGTTGTGTCTATAGCGATATGCTGAGTTCTTACTGAGAATTTTACAACCCGTCACGCTTTGTCGATGACTCTCGCTTTTGGCGACGGGGCCGTCCGGTGTGCAATAAAAGAGAGTAGGGGGCGAAAAAAAAAAAGAGTCGATTCTTTTCTCATATCAACACCATCCACTTCCCACTTCATAGAAAAAAGGGATCTCACACTTTGCTAACAGAAATTGATTAGATAATTAAGTGACCAGACAGAGAGGCGAAGAATCCACTGTCATGTTTGTTCAGAGTCCAAATTTTTGCAATCTTCCTATCTCTCTATCTCACTCCTTTTCTCTCTCTTTCACACACACTCTCTCTCTCTCTCTCTCTCTCTCTCTCTCTCTCTCTCACACACACACACACACACACACACGCAAATATACAAAAATTCTCATTTTTTTTTAATTTTCTTTCGTTCTTAGCTCGAGTCTAGCAACTCTTTTTGATTTTCTTCTTTTTTCGGTGTTTATGGCTATATCAGATTGAAACACCGGTTCCCGTACGATTACCGAAGTTAAGCAACATCGAGATGGTTAGTATCTAGATGGGTGACCGCTTGGGAATACCAGGTACTGTCAGTTTGTAGTGTAACGGTACCAGGTACTGTCAGTTTGTGGTGTAACGGATAACAGCACGGAATTGGCAATCCGGAGAGCCGAGTTCCAATTCCAGTTGGAAATAGATTTTTTTTTCCTCCAGCTTTTTTATTTTTATCTCAGGTTGATTCACCGAATCCCATACGATCACCGAATTTAATTGGTTTGGTTTATTTTGTTTTACAGCATATCCTAAACGGGCTACAAGATTTTTAGGATAGGTTCGTATGAAAGAATATGCATTCTTTGTAAGAAATGAATTTGTCGATCAGGTTTCATTGCCATACTCTTGTAAAGAGTTTTTTTGTTTTTTTTTTGCCGAGAGTGAAATGTATTGCTGTTAATTTTTTTCCAAAAGGTATTGCTGGAAGTTTTACTATAAAAATCTATTTTTATACTTTCATAATGTTTCAACCCCAGTTTGGGGGTTAACTATTTGCCCATAGCTGTGGCCCTTAACAGGTACTCCCACCCGGCACAAGGTGGACCTGGGAACAATAGCAATTAAGAGGTGGTTCCATGCACCTCAAAACCTCCCGATCAGAGGTCTAGCCGTCGGATGTAGTTTCTCGTCATATCCAGGATTACTGAAGTTAAGGCACGTCGACCCTGGTTATTACCTGGATGGGTGAACGTTTGGGAATACCAGGTGCTGTAACTTTGGATGTGCTGGTAGTGTGATAGATAATGACACGAACATTTTTGACCGGAGAGCCGTGTTCCAATTCCCGTTGGGTTCGTTATATTCACTTACGCGCAAATATTCTTGACAAAGGCATGGATCAACCACTTATCTTCCCATCTATGGGTTAATTAACAGTACTTGTATCAGCAAGTCATTATTATCTAAAAAAATATCTTATAATCAAAAAAAGATTTTTCTGGTTTTGACCTGCGAAAGTTTGATAAGCCGTAAAAAGCAAATCAATCAGTCAATTCGTTTTTTTTTATGTGCCGTGTGTTTCCAGGATGTGGGCGATGGCTCTCCACAACTTCCTGCTTTAAGCAATGTTGGACACTTTTCTATTCCCGCTTTAAGCAATGTTGGACACTTTTCTATTCCTCTTTGTCCTATTCAACCAAACTCATTAGATATGTGTTGAAACTTGACTAATGCATGGAATAATAATGCAACACAAAATGTACTTAGAACAAAATGTATTGAAACAAGAAAGTGTACACAATATTTACATATAGTCTTTTGTATATTCCTGGTAAGACCGTTCCTGGAGAATGTGTTGACTGAGTCGCAGTCGGGCAGAGTCTCTGGTTGAATCTCTTGATTCCTCCCTCTTCCCCTGGTACCAACCATATTTATATGGTCGGTACTCCACTATGCAAATTAGGTGGATCCTACCACAACAATAGGTTAAATATGTCTTTTGAGTTTTAAAATCTCCAAGCCCATTTTCCACATAACAACACCAGAATTTTCTCTTTTGGATTTAAAGTTTAAGTATTCTAATTTCTATATTCTTTAGAACATTCTTTTTGTCTATGTGTTCTATCTACCATAGTTTCGCATTCTTCTGTAGAATCACATATCGAACGCTTCAAGTCTGTGTAAGGAAATTCTTCATGATTCTCTGCCATTACAGGAAAGCACTTTATCCTTCTTTGTTTCTAACGAAATATTCCGATGTCTTAATATTGTGATTAGTTTCTTGAAGGCATATTTCGCTCTTTAGTTTACAGTGTTACATTTTCCGTCGTCTGTTGTGGCACGGCCCAAATAGTTTAATATACTTTCTTGGTTCTAATGAGTCCAATTCAAAGCTCATGGATAAATATGCTCATTTAAATCTTGCCAGCGACTTTATTTTTTATTCTCGTGTCGTGCTGTTCAATTAACTATCGTAGAATAATGATCTGCAAGTTGCGATAGAAAAAAAATGACTATAGTAAAATGAAAGATATCTAAAGAAATAAACGGCGAATTCTTTCTGTTGGTCCGTGTGTCTGAAAACCGTCTGGACCCCATTTGCTCTACATAGATATATATCTTTTTGAGATCAGGATGATCTCAGAATTGAAAATCTGTCCTTCATCTGGTGCTTGAACATCCAGCGTTGGGATTTACGCCCGGAGGGAGCAGTTAAAATTTCAAATTTTGAAATAACTGAAAAAAAGTTTGTGATTTTAAAAGTTTTTAATTTATATTGAGTTTTAAGTAGCACAAAAACTTTGGAAATTAAAAAAAAACATTATTTTAAATTCAATTTAAAATATTTCGAAAACTTTGTGAATTCAGGAAATGAATTTTATTTCTTCAAAATGACAGTGTTAAAGTGAGAGATTTTGTGACGTCAGGTTTTGAAATTCCACAGATTTTTTGATTTGAAGAACTCGACTCAATTGCATTTCCACAGAGTTTGTTATTTGAAGAACTCAATTTTCGGCCTGAATTGGAATTTCATCCCAAATCGGAATATCAGCCCAAATTGGATTTTGTCTTTATACCGCTAGTCAGAATTAAAACGAGGTTTTGAAATTCAATGGAGTGAATTGAAAAAAAATCAAGTTTATTTCTTCAAAATTATTATTACTGTTTTCTAAGCTGGACCAAAGATCGCTTGCGTTTTAGGCCAGAGGCCCAATTATTTTCTGCAGGAGCGAACTTAAAAGTCCACACGGAGTGCAGCTTTTAAGCGAGTTAATAATAATGTACAATGATACTGAAAATATTCCAAACTGATCTTTTACTCAATGTAAATTTCTTGGGGGCAAAGTGGATTAATGGATAGAAGCACGGAGAGCTGCGTTCGAATTCCAGTGAAGTTCATTACATACGGAAAGTTAAAAATCCTTCTCTTCCCCCACAGGAGTAATAGCAGAACAGACGGAGTCCTACAACATCTTGGCTAACCTGATGAATATTTATGAGCGTTCTTAAATTTAAAAAATTTGAAAAATCAACATTTTTCCTCTTGTATATAAATACCTGTTACAAAATAAAAGCCTTGCATTTGCCTTGACAAGGTCCCTTGTTAGACGAATTTTGTCTTTATGCATCAAAATAATTCTAATGGCAATAACATACCTATATGATAAAATGTCCACCTGACTTTAGTTGTTAAAAGATAATAAACTCTACTCAAAAGACACACTAGAAAATGGCGTGCATTGAGAAAACATTATTATTCAATCTAACACCTTGAATTTAGCGATAATATCTCAACAACAATATCAGTATAGTCCATTTTTCATTAGCCTGTATAAGTTGAAAGTGCCAAATCCTTATATATAGGATAAGATAAAAACGTTCGCCAAGTGATGATGCATGTCAATGGATGCAACTTTTACGTATAGTAAAATTTAATGAAAGACCTCTGATTCTCCCCCACTTTAATGTCAGACACTATTTTACTAGACTGCCTTTCTAATTGTTATTGCAGCAATCTAGATAGTCGATAGAAACGTAGAAAAAAAAGATGCGAAGTGCTAAACTTATTAAAAGTATAAATTAAGAGAAAAGAAAATAGTATAGTTATTAAAAGTAAATAAATAAAGAAAAGCTACTAAATATGATAGTTATTTAAGGAAAGGAAAGAAGAAAAAAGAAAAATATGTAAAAGAGAGAAAAGCTGCAAAATGTAATAGTTATTTAAGGAAATAAAAGAAGAAAGAAAGAAAGAAGAACAAAAAAGAAAGAAATGGGAGAGTTATTGAAAAAAAGAAAAAAAGAAATATCTTTCCTTTTACTGAAGTATTTCATCACAAGTTCCAGTTCATTATTCTACGACCATTAATTGAAGAGCACGATATAGAAATAAAGAATAAATTCCTGGCAAAATTTGAACGAGCATCTTTTTACTTTAGGAGCAGTGCCTTACCAATGTCTTCCATAATAACACCGTAACAGGTTTGGCCTTAAAATATTTCATCAGCATGTGTCTCCCTAATAAGCCATATATTTCTATATTTTATAGGCGTTGGTTATAGGAACTCCCCAGCACGAGAGCAACAAATTGGAGACACGAGAATCAAGAAAACTGTAGAAATTGAATCTTGGAAGTGTTATATCAGACGATGGAAAATATTCCACAGAAATCCGAAGACGCATTGGAATAGGGAACGAGACATTCCAGAGGATTAACAAAATGTTAAGACAGAGGAACATTTCGTTACAGACAAAGAAATGACTGCCTGAACTGCCATATAATATCAAAGCGCCAATATCACAGTGAATGCTGGAACAATTCCTCACTGATGAAGGTGGGAATAGAGGTATAGAGATTTGCTTTTACAGAGGTTGTTTAGAATCCCAAGGCCGCTATTTGCGGTTAACAAGAATTTTTAAAAGGAAAATGGGAACGAAAAATACAATAATCAGAAATTCTATGTCACATAAGGAAGAAGAAGAAGAGCGTGGAGAATTTGACACTTACAGCATATTAAATATTTCTCGTTTACTCATATGTTCCATCCATGGTATTCTAAACATCCTTATGCTGAAGCACATTTCTAATCTCCTCTTCATCTTTGAGCTAATTGTCTAGCACTTACTGCCGTATAGATTAAATGCAAGCGCACCTTCTTCGTTCCTAACGAAAATGTCCTCTTTTCTTAATAGTTTCGCCTTGACAATATGCCTTCGGATTTCTATATACCATTTTCCATCACCTCCTGCTAAACAAAAGAAAATTATTATTATTATTATTTTTATTTTCTTTGATTTCTGGCGTTTACACATTTCTTTCCGGGTCCCGCCCAGGGACCTAAGGTTAGAAATGGCGTCATGACTTTCCACTGACAAGAAAAAAAAAAAAATTAAATTACATAGATAAAGCCCTTCGTAAGGTGTGGGCTGTACTTGTCAGAACAATTTTTTGTATCTCCTTGAGGCATGGACTTTCAGGAATCCCTTCAATTAGTCTACTGCAATCTTTTCCAACCAGTCCTAGGGCTCCAACTACAATAGGAATTGTTGATGTTCCCATATGCCACATTTTCGAGATTTCTCTTTCAAGGTCCTTGTACTTTGACAACTTTTTGAATATCTTTATTATTATTATTATTATTATTATTATTATTATTATTGTGTGAGGTATCATCTTGCCAAAGAGTAATTTTAAATGCCTAATTACCAAATCCTCATCCAGTGTCATTGAGTAAAATGGGCACTGTAGGAGAGTTATCTAGGCACATTTGCAATGTTTCGTTCAGATACAGAGGGTTTTAGGGATGATATGTGCAGTTCCGTACAAAGTAATCGCTTGTAGATCTCAGATGCTGATGTGCACTACGATTTATACTTCTCTGATTTTCAGTACCCTTCTTTAACATACCCAATGACCCTATCACAACAGGGTCAATCGTAATTTTAAGTTTCCACATTTTTGTTACTTCGATTTGTCGGGCCTTATAATTTGAAAGTTTTTTAAAATTCTTTTTTAGAACTATGGAAATGTTTTTATTATTATTAATTATTATTATTATTATTATTATTATTATTATTATTATTATTATTATTTTAATTTCTGGTGTGTACTCAGTTCTATTCGAGACCCGACCATAGACCTAAGTTCAGAAATGGCATGATGGCATTTTCCACTGAGTAATTTTGAAAAAATATCACATATTTTACATAGATAAAGCCCTTCGTAAGGTGTGTATTCGTGAAAACATTTTATTATTATGATTTTTAATATTTGTATATGTCATGTTTGCTGCTTTGTAACTTGTAAAGCCGGGTTCAAACTATAATTCTTCGGCCATATAGGATAATTGCCATTTAACTGATGGCACTTTCCTTAGTATATGAGATGTTTGTATTAGAGCGATTTTCTTGTATGTTGATGTTACCTAGAATACTATTAGTAAAATTGTCCATTCCTTTTCTCGCAAGGGCCAAAGCTCAGAATACCATTAGTACAGTCTCAGTCTTCATTCTCCACAATTCTTTTTCTTCTTCTTCTTCTTATTATTATTGTTGTTGTTGTTGCTATTATTATTATTATTATTATTATTCTGCTTGTCCCCCCTATGGGTTACTTAGTTACGTTACAGCCTGTCATTATCACATAGATATCATCTCCGTCTAAAACTCTGAACTTTTCTCTACTATTTATTTACAATTTTTCCTCAATAATAGATAGTTTTGCCTGTTGCCCTGTTCACACTCCTCCCCGGTCTTTTAAATAAGAGCAGAGTTTTATCCTTTGCTTCCTGCTTAGGATTGTGTTTCCGGTTACGTCTTAAGTCTCCTTCAACTCTATAATGATAACATCTCTGTTTAAAACTCTGGGAACTTTTGTTTACTATTTACTTACATTTTTTCCTCACTGTGCGTAGATAGGTTTACCTATCGTCAAATTCACACTCCTTCCTAGTCTTTTGAACAGGAGTAGACGTTTATCCTTTGTTTCTTGTTTAGAATTAGGTTTCCGGTTCCTTCTAAAGTCTACTTCAATTCTATACTGCTAATATCTCCAGCTAAAACTTTGAAGTTTTATTCACTACTAGCAGTAGCGCCCGGCGTTGCCCGGGGATGTAACAGTAAGAGATAGATCAAGTATCGACCATCATAAAGACTGAAAAATAAAATTGACAAAGATTATTTTTTAAGGTTGACGGACACGCGTGTCTTAATTAGTTTTTTTTTTGTTTTTTGTTTTTACGAATTGGTCAAACCCAAACTCAAGCAAAAACATTGTTTTCAATCGTTATGAGTCTACCGATCGAATAGAATTTTATTATAAACAATTGTCATGTAAATGGAATTTTTAAAGCATTCTGAATGTAAAAATAAAGGAAAAAAGACAATAAGAAACACTACCTGCCAAAAAAAAAATGAAGTTTTGTTGAAATCGGTTGAAAAATGTAGGAAATCCGATCCCATATAATGAACACACACACACACACACACACACACACACACACACACACACACACACAAACAACCTGGGTTTTATAATAAGTATAACTCGATATGAGTTGTCCCCCTTTCATTCTTGAAATGCCTCTTAATCGTGTTTTCAAATTGATTTCGTGCAAAAACAATTGTGTTTTTCCAATTTTTGGCGCTGTCAGAACCACCGCAAGGTAATTTTACGTAGTC